>PVJC01005680.1:0-58033 GCA_004026665.1 Murina feae
ATGGAGAGCATTATGCTAAGTGAAATAAGCCAATCAATGAAAGAAAAATACCACATGACCTCACTTATTTATGGATAATAAAGACCATTACAAAATGATAAACATAAACAAACACAGAGACAGAGCAGCCTTGAACAGACTATCATCCTACAGCTGGAAGGCTGGGGATGGTTGGGGGGGAGTTGGGAGATCAACTGAAGGACTTGCATGCATGCATAGGAGCATAATTAGTGGACACGGGAAACTGGGGGTTAGGGAGGAGGGGGGGGGAAGGGCAAGGGGAAAAAATGGAGATCTATCTATCATCTGTTGTAATACTTATCTATCACTTGTAATACTTTAAGCAATGAAATAAAATAAATAAATAAATAAATAAATAAATAAATAAATAAATAAATAAAATAAAGGGCGCTGTCCCTGAGGAAGACTGGTACATGGACTCTGCATGTTGCAGTGGGGCCTCTGCTGACCATTGCCTGCCAGCCCTCTCTAAAAGCCAGATATAGGACTAGAGCAAGAGTCCAGAAAAGAGAAACTCTAAGACTAGGCACTAACCGGAAACTGTAAGGTAAGAGGACAGCAAAAAGTCAGTCAGTGGTCCCTGGTCATCTTATAAACCAAAAAGTTTGTGGGTTTGATTCTCCATTAGGGTACATGCTTAGGTTGCAGGTTCCATCCCCAATTTGGACATGTATGGGAGGCAACTGATTGATGTTTCTCTCACATCATGGTATTCTCTCCCTCTCTCTCTCTCTTTCTCTCTTATTAAAAATCAATTAAAAACCAATCCTTGGATGAGGATTTAAAAAGCAAAAATGTTAGTCAATAGGAACAACATAGACTGACTGAAATCGCTGTCACCATACGGTAGTGCAGTAAATCAGGGAACAATCTCTCTTTCTCTCCTGAGTGACCTGGGATGAGGCCTTGCTCTATGGCTGTTGAGCTGATTTCCAATCTTTCTGGCTTTCCCTGCATATTTTATGTTTTTTAAACAGGCTTAACTTGAGCATGCACCTGTTTCTTACATCTCACAAGAACCTAACACAGGTATCATCTCTCTATACCCTGGGACAGCTGGATGTGAGGTCAGGGCACCATCCTTGATGTGGATTTGTGATGGCTACTTTTAGCACCAGGATGAGCCTCCTAGGAAACCCACAGTTAGAGGAGGTTTTATTTAGGCACGTCTTCACTCACACACTCAACAGTCTTGATAAATGCCTATTCTGTGCCAAGCAATGTGCTAAGCACTACTGATACAAAGGAAAGTTAGAAATGAACCTTAATCTTGAGAGCATTCCAAGAACTTGAACTTCCAAGCCCACAGTTCTCTGAGAGTCTAACAGCTTGTAGAAGCAAAGGCACCCATCCTCAATATTTTCAGTCAGAGATTATGGAACAAACACCACTGTCAAATAAGCACTGTCATTGCCAATGGATCAACAAGAGCTTAGGAGGGCTTAGTTATATAGACAACTGAGAAGAGAAAATTAGACTTAAACATCTAAGGCAAGTGATTGAAAGGTTAGCTCTTTCTACTCAGAAGAGTCTCAGCAAACAAAAGATGAAAGCACCAGAATATTGCAGAAACACTTTAATGGCACGTTTCTGATATAAATGCAATAGCAACCTGCCCAGGATTGGTCAGCAGGTGGGAGAAGGAGGGCAATGGAGGTTTCTATTAAGATTTAGAGGAAGCCAGGGTCAAGAGAAAAATGGAAAAGAGCTGCTTCTCCTGGGAATAGTCTAGGGCAGGGGAAGCCACTGTTAGCTCCAAAAATGCTTTTGTGTAAATTAGGAAAAGATGACTCCTCTGGGCCAACGAAACCCCATGCCAGCATTTATGCTTCAGCAAGCACAGTGTAGGCTAGATTTCTACCCTCGTTTCTCCTCTTGGCAAAGTATCCTTATGCAGTTAACACCTTACAAACCCTTACATGGCACAGAGAAGGAAGAAAAAAGAGAAACAAAAAAGAATCATCCGGAGAGAAACAGAAAAAAACAGTATGAGGCTGAAAGGGAAGGTTGAAGAAAGGAGACAAGGAAAGGCAGAAGAGAAACTTAGAAGAAAGGAAAGTAGGAAGATGGAAGGAAGGGAGGGAGGGAGGGAGGAAGGAAGGGTAGGAGGGAGAGAGGGAGGGAGGAAAGGAGGAAGGAAGCCAGATGTTTTAGAACTATTTCTCCATGGCAAATCAATGCTTAGTGATGGAAAGGCCAGTGATGGTGACAATTCTAATAAAGTCAGTTGAAATTAACACACTTGTCTTAAGGACTGACTTGTGATGCACAAAACAGAGCAGAGTAAGGGGACTAAGAGTGGCCATCTTCCTGTCCTAAGTGGACTGCTGCTTGTGGGAGCACCAAGGGCCATGTGATTAATCCTGAACAGAAAGACCCATTTCAAACCAGGTAAAGGAGGCATCATTACTTTGCTAGTGAATTAGAAAGTCTAACCTTGACCAAAGTAAACAAACAACCAATTTACCTATCAGCCAACCACCCACCCACCAACCCACCTACCAATCAACCAATGAGTAAGCGCTGTTGACTGTAGGGCACATGCTGAGTTTCTGGATGCTTAAAATGCCGGATGTCTTGTCAGGCATTTTCAACTATCACAATTGTCAACAAAAAGAAAAATTGAATCCCTGAAAATTTAAGGGTTTTTTTGGGGCTTACTGAGGACTATAACCCAGAAGCCTTGAAAGAGTGCTCCAACCAAAGAGAGTGATGCTTCTATAGGCAGAAAAGTCAAAAATTTCTATTATAATCCATATATTTTAACAATAAACAGTCTTCTAACAAAAGGAAAGAATGTCTCAAAAAGATAAGGTTGGGTCCTCATGCCCTGTGGCTTCAGGGAATCTGAAAACAACAGGATCTGGAAACAACTGAATTACTTTGAAAGCCTTGGAGATGATTTTTATCTGGATTAGAAAGGAAGGGCACTGTTTTCTGTAATCATTAACCTTTAGTTTGAAACTGCAGGAGATGTACTGACAAGCCTCCAGGGTTCATGCCTAACGAGGAATTTAGAAAGGTTCATCATTATCTCTCCATATTGATTTAGAGGAGCAGTTTCTGGACCCTTTCCTTACTTGATCCACCCCCCTCCACTACCACCACCACAAAAAAAATCCCTCCCACCCATCCCCAGCTGCCATGTGGCCTGATTTTGGAGATTCCTCTAGCAGTCTAGGGAGAACCTCCTTATTGCATATGACATGTACTAGATCAACATCTTGTTTACCAAATTAGAAACTTCCAAGCAGCTGAACTTTGAAATATCTCGTTTAAGATTCTCCAAAAATAGTTTACAATAACCTTGGTCATTGTCAGCTTAGTTCCTAATAATGAGGAAATACCTAACAGACAACCGAGAGCTATTTTAAGCACAGGAGCCCAGAATATGTGGATGTTTGTTGCAAAAAGAGAGATGTTACAAGAGAGAAAACATATACTAAAAATAAAGCCCACCTTTGGCATCTTTTTTATCATAGTAAGCACCTCCAAAGGTCTTGTCCTAACTTTTGATTCTTTCCATCATTCATTCAACACACATTTACAGAGCTTGTGCCTGAGTTTCAAATACTAAGCCAGGCTTTTCAGATAAAGGAGTGAGAAAGAGAGTTCAACCCTGTCCTCGAGGAACTTTCAATCTATTAAACAAAGAACTATGCATTGAGTTATTTAGTAATGGCAAGTGTAACTGAGCCCAAGTACGGGGCTCTGGGCGGGTGTGTAATTGGGGCATCTGGTCAGGACAGCAGGGCATGACACTTAATTTGAGATCTGAGGACTAGATAGGAGTTAGCTAGACAGAGTTAGGAAAGAGCAAACCAGGGAGAAAGAACAGCCACACAGAAAGAATTGCAACCCCAAGACTCTCATCCAGATCCTGAGGAATGATGAGTAGGCAGGGGTTAGATCATTGGGTTCATTAATCTTCCATTGGGTTCAAACCACAGCAATACACAGGGCTCCAGCAGCCCCTCTCTACCTTCCCAGATCCAAACAGAGCTGCCACACCATTCAGGAGACCCCTCTACCTCTCATGAAAACAGATCTCATAGCTTCCAGTAACTTCCTATAAGCTTGAGCTTCCCAATGACTCTCCTCAGGCTGTCTTGCCTCTCTGTGGGAACAGAATACAACTTCTTAATATTAATATTTTCTGCTCCCTTTTAGAAGGTTAAACAGCTCAAATGGCTTTCTTACATACGCATTGAAGCTATATTCCTTCTAGTTAATCATTCTAATTCCTTTCACACTCTTTAGAAAAGAGAAATTCTGCAAGAGGAGAATCCCAGAATTCATATAAGTTTAAGTAATAGCCCTAAAAAATGTATAAAAGATTTCACTTCTCTGCACTTTCCTTTCTCTAGTCAGATTCAGGCAGTGGTATACAACAGAGGGAGTCCAGGTGTTCCTCTAACATTTACAATATGTAATTTTGCAGCTAAAATAAGAAATAAGTGGAAATCTTACTATTTCTGGGATTCCTGAAATTTGAGGTATAGTGTAGTCCAGACAGGCAGATGAGTTCTACCCTGGACTTCAACTCTGTTTAATTGACAGTGGCAGTCAAGAGCACAGTCTTGGTAATTCTGAGACTACACAGGTCACAGAGGGAAGGTCTGCGTGGTCAGCCAATGACGGGACATGGGGAGTGGTGAGTCACAGCAAGCATGCCACCTGTTTCCTAGCCCTGGCAGAGTGCTTAAGATAAGTCATGGGCTTTTAACCTTGACAGGATACAGGTGAATTCTGGCTAGTTGCTTGCCAGGTTCAGTCTTGAAACTAAAAGGATAAGGCCATAGAAGGTCATACATCAGATCTTCAGGACCTCATCAGATTAAGTTAGTACCATTTGGTCTGACCCCCATACGTTTCTGCAGTCCTCTCTACCCTATGCTCACAAACAGTCACCTGATCAGTAACAACTCACTTTTGATTAGTCTTCGGCTCCCATCTGAATCACATCAACTTCGGACTTGTGAGATCCTAAGCAGAGAGCCCAGCCAAGCCTGCCTGGACTTCTGACCTAGAGAACTATGAAATGATGAATAGCTGTTTTAAGCTGCTAAGTTTTAGAAATGTGTTATATGGAAACAGAAAACTAACACATGGCAAAATCAAAGAAACAATTATCTCTACTCAATAGCCCCAGGGCAGTGTTATTTAAGAACCAATATTCTACAGTTCAGGAAAATGGATCTTCCTGATTTTATTTGCAATCTTACTGTTTGTCAAAGTTCAGACATGAGTCCAATGGGCCTGGGGCCTAAAGATAGCCACTACTCAGTCTTTAGAATTACTCTTCTCAGATCTTGGTTAAGACTCTTGCAGTCTGTATTCCCTTATGAGAAGTTCTTATAGGAGGCTTCTCAATTCTGACTTGCAGAGATGCATGAGGTCATCTCTATTCACTCACTCATTCATTAAACAGTGAGTACCTACTACATGCCCAGCTCTGTTCTAGGTTCTGGTGATATGGTAGAAATGCAGCATAGTGCTGTTTCTTACAGAACTTACCTTTTCATAAGTGGTGGAGAGATGAACAAATATATATTTATGTCAGGTGATGCCAAGTGCTATGAAGAAAACAGAGCAAACAAAACAAACAAACAAACAAAAAAACCAAACCAAAAAACAGAGCAGCTCTGACCCTATGGCTCAGCTGGTTTGGCATCATCCCATGCACCAAAAGATTGTCAGTTTGATTTCTGGTCAGGGCACATGCCTGGGTTGTGAGCTCAATCCCTGGTAGGGGTGTGCAGGAGGTTACCATTGATCTTACACTCTCATATCGATATTTCTCTCTCTGTCCTTAAACAAATCAATAACAACTATATTTAAAAAAAGAAAAGAAAAATAGAGCAGAGTAAGAGGATTAAGAGCAAGCTGAGAGTGGAGTAAGAATCTTATATATGGTGGTCAGCAATGACCTGTCTGATGTGGGTAAGCATTTGAGCAGTTGAAAAGTAAGCCATGCAGATATGTAGGGAAAGAGTATTGCATGCAGAGGGGATTCTAAGTGCAAGGATGCTGAGGTGGGAGAGTGCTCAGCATGTTTGAGGATTGACGTTGTTGGAGAGGAATGAGCAAAGAGGAGAGAAGGAAACGAGGGCAGTGAAACATCGGGGGCAAGATCTAGGAGCCACTCCAAAAATGTCGAGGGAAGGCATCTCCTTCCCTAAAGGCATCTCCTTCTTTTTCCACTAGACATACTAAGGCAGGCACAGGGCCAGCAGGAGAGGGCCAGGGGTAGCCACCCTAATGCCTCTTAACCTTTGCAGGAGGCTCTTCTCCCCCACCCAGAGATAAGAGCTGTGGAATTGGAGCAGAGAGAAAGGGCAGCTCCAGCAAGCATGCTGATCAAAATAACACGGAAATATTTTATAAAATTAAAAAACTAAAACAAACTTTAGCTCTTAAATGATTCTAATATTTTTGCATCAAGGGAATACAGATAAATTGGCATATATAGTAGGGTTGAGCTATGGCGCCAGTAAAATGTTCTCTAAGAAAGAGTAGGGTTGCTAGCAGAGAAAGCTCTTAATCTTAGCTTAAAATTTTAAACACAGGCAGGTTGAGGTTAAAACAAAATGCACAATTCTATTGGTGTACAGGAATGAAAAAAGAGACATTCGTCTAGAGAAAGCTCTAAACTAAAATTTGATTTTCAGTTAAGGTTATTTTGAGGGAATACACATAAAAAACACACCTGTGAAGTAAAATTGAAATATGCTTCTGAGTGACAGTTGAGGGTAGTTGACCATGGCTGTATCAAGAAGGCCTTACTCTGGAATTCCAAGATGGTGGCTGAAGGAATGGCAATAAGGGAGAGAATGTGAGTGAATGAAGGAGTGAAAGGGAAGTATGTGGACTTATGGTGTGTGTATGTGTGTGTGTGTTGTGTGTGTGTGTGTCTGAGTGAAGGACAACAAGATCTTGCAGGACCTTTTGGTGGCTGGCAGACCGGGCTTGCATAACCAGACAGCTTCTGCTACTGCTGTAATCTCTCCGGAGTGCTGGCTCTGCCACAGAGGCTGTGTCATCTTAAAGGGAAGAACTGTGACTGGGAGCCCAGCCTCACCTCCACGCAGGGTGCTCTCAGATACCACCGGGGATCCTACAGACACTCAGCCAGACACCTGCTGCTTCAGCTGCTGACCCATGGACACCGGGACTCTAGCCACCCCAGCTGAGGGTTCCTATGAGTTCCAGAGGGCACTCCCCTCCCCCAGCCAGAAGCTTTAGCCCCAGGCACTGCAACTGTGCATGCAGACAGCCAATCCTTACACAGCAGCCCTGGGAACCATGAGCACTCCAGCAGACATGTAAGCCGATGCCACCAGCAACCACCAGAGGAGTAGCTACTGCCTGCAACTGCATGAGAAGCAGCTGCTGCCCATGACTGCCCGAGGAACAGCCTCCCGTGGGCAGCTGCTGCCTGCAACCGCCCAAGTAACAGCTGCCCCGAAACTGCTAAGCGAAATAAGCCAGTCAGAGAAAGACAAATATCACATGATCTCACTCATTTGTGGAATATAATGAACAATATACACTGATGAACAAAAATAGAACCAGAGTCATAGAAGCATGAGACAGACTGTCCAACCTATGAGGGAAGGCAGTGGGTGAGGGGTTAAGAGATCAACCAAGGGACTTGTATACATTCATATGAGCATAACCAATGGGCACAGACTGGGTGGGTGAGTAGGGGAGAGTGAGGGCATGTGCTGGAGGGTAGGGTCGGCAGGGGAGAGGTCAATGGGGGGGAAAAGGAGACTTATTTAATACTTTAAACAATAAAGAATTTAAATTTTAAAAATGAGGCCTTACTCTTACAGGCCAATATTTTAATATGAAAACAGACCATATCATAGAATTAGGGAAGAATTCGGTGTCTGGGGATATTAGGAAAATTTTGGGCCAAAATGATCAATAGAAAACTTTGGAAAGTTCCAAAACCATCTATATCTGAAAAAATACTCAAAATAAGTTCATCCATTTTCTGAAACACAGCTAGGGAAGTAAGGGTGATAGGGTGAAAAAAAAATATATTAGTTCGTCAACATTTGAAAGACAAGAGAAGTCTGTTGCTATAGACTGAATGTTCATGTGTCCCCAAAATCCATATTTTGAAATCCTAACCCTCAAACTAATAGTATTAGGAGGTGGGTCCTTTAGGATGTGATTAGATCATGAGGTTGAGCCCCCGTGAGTGGATTAGTGCTCTTATAAAAGAGACCCCAGAGAATTCCCTCTGCCTCTTCCTCCATAGCAAAAAGCAGCGATCTATGAACCAAGAAGTGCATTCGGACCACACACCATACCTGCCAGCATTTTGACCTTGGAACTTTCAGCCTTCAGAACTATGAGAAATAAATATAAGCTACTGTTTAAGCCACCAAGTCTGTGGTCTTTTTGTTATACCAGCCCAAATGGACTAGACATCAGATATGAGAAACTAGCCAAAGATTAATTCAAGATTGTGACATTAAGCATCCCATATGGAAATGCTGTGCAATCAGTCAAGTCCCCAAAATGCCCCTTTTCAGCTTTCCTCTTTGAAGATTCTTCCACTAATGACCTGAAGCTATAAAGAAAATGTAAATTTTCTCTACAACCAAATTTCTAGTTAATAGAATCTAATAAAAACAAAATGTTTGCTTAATAGAATCTGGTTGGGTACACTCCTGTCTCTTCTTTTTGCATTCCTTTCTTAATGAGAAAGACTTTTAAAAAGTCTATTCTACTTTGGTAGATAAGAAGGTATTGATTCAATCAGTAAAGCTCTGAAGACCACCAAGGGTGCAAGGGCTGAAAGTGTTGTCAGCTATGGAACAGACACTGGAGCCATGGAGTAGACTGCTCCTTGGAACAACAGGAAGATGCTCAGGGTCACCTTCCAGCCACCTCCTATGTGGTTCTTTCCAAGTGTCTTTATCTGATTCCTCAGTGTGAACTAGAGGAGCAAAATCTTTAAAATTGTAAAGAATCTCTAGCTTGTTAAAGATTTTATATTAAAGGAACAATTTATATAACCACTGAATTAAAAGTGAGCTTTGGAATTACTTTTTGAGATTCTTTCTTGATTATATAAATAGTATATACTCAGTATAAAAATTTTTGAAAATGCAAAAACATACAAAAATGAAAATAAAATTAAAGAAACTCTCAAATATAATGTACAATACAATGACTATTATTAACACTGTTTTATGATATGTTTGAAAGTTGTTAAAGAGAATAGGTCCTAAAAGCTATCATCGTAGGGAAAAAAATTTTTTGTATCTATATGAGAGATGGATATATTAACTAATCTTATTGTGATAATCATTTCACAATATATGAAAGACATTATGCTCTACACCTGAACTTACACAGTGCTGAATGTCAATTATATTTCAACAAAACTGGGGGACAGGAGGGTAAGCTGGTAAAAAAGAATAACTTTAATTTTAACATTCAGAGTTAAGTACACTAAAGATTGTTTTATAGCTTTCTAGCATTTTAGCTCTGAAGACATACCTATTTTAAAAATTGGAATCATACCATATGAAACACATGATATTCTGTTTTCTTTATTTACTAGTATATCTTCTATTTTCCCATATCAGTAAATACCTTTCAAAACATGATTTTTAATCACTACACATTACTCTATGATGTAGATGTACCATAATTTAATTATTATCCTAACCATTAACTATTTTCTTTACAACCATTTCTCTACTAAGCATTGTACTGAATATCCTTAGGTATAAATCTGTTTTCTGCATCTCTAATAATTTCTTTCTGATTTGTTCACGGAATTGGACTTGCTGAGATATCATTACATTAGAAACATCATAAGCAGTCATTACAAACAACTTTAGGCCTATTAATTGAAAATTTTAGATGAAATGGATACTAAGAAAACCCAGCTTACCAAAACCAAATAGAAACTCCAAACGGAATAAATCAGTGAAAATCCTAGATCTGGAAGAATTCAACAGTCACTTCCATAAAGCATTTAAGGAATAAATTATATCAAATTGACAAATGCTGTAAAATATTATAAGAGGGAATACTTCCTAACTCAGTTTATGAGGAAAACATAACATTGAAACCAAAACTTGCCAAGAATATTACAATAAAGCAAAATTATATTTACATATAATAAAAATCTTACACAACATTTTAGCAAATCAAATCCAACAATGTACAGAAATGCTAACTCATCATGACCAATGTAGGATTAGTGGGGACTGGGGTGAGCAATTTTGATTTAATATTCACAAACCAGTGCACAGTTGACCCTGAAAAAAGCAGGTCTGAATTGCATAGGTCCACTTATATGCCTTTTTTTTTTCTCCATAAAAATGCAGTCCACCCTCTTCACATCTAAAATGAAATTTTCAATGGCGGACTGGAATCCTCAACCTGGAGGGCTTACTATATGCATTGTCTTCTGCCATTTTTTGAAAGGGATTAAGCACCCAATCCACTGTCCTGTGGAGTCCTGGAACCAATCCCTGCAGATACCCAGAGAGGACTACAGGTAGGTGCAGGCTGGTCTCCTGCGCTGGCCCATGCTTCCACGGCCAGATCACAACCTGCCATTAGGACAGCAGGCCTGCTATCCCCCAGTTTTCCCCCAGCTGCCTCTGGTGAAGACAATGACCAGCTGTGCTGTTGGCAGGGTACTCAGTGTCCACTGTTATACCCAGGTACTGGGCTGCCCGCACACTACCTTCAGTTGAAAGTGCTGAAGTTGACTGTGGTCTGGGCCCCTCACAGGGGCAGCCTGTTGCTCTTGCTTGCATAGGGAGGCATTTCCACAGAATTCAGCACCTGAGGAGTTGGGCCTACTGTGCAGCTTGGAAGGAGCAGCCCAGTGAGTAATCCAAATAAGCCTTCTGTGGTTCCTAAACCACCGAAATGTGCTCCCTGCAGTTGCTGAGCCAAGAGGAGCAGGCTTCTGTCACCAACTCTAAGCGACTTCTGGATTCTGGGCAACCCCACCTATTGTTGGACTTCAGACCTCAAGTAGAAGTGGAGGCAAATCTGTCTTTTGCCTCTGCCTTATACATCCCTCTGAAATGTTAGTAATGGAGGGATGCAGAAAGACTGGAAACCCCTAGCAGAAGTAAACCAGGAAGGGAAGTGAGACACACAGAAAGTGATACTTTATTTGAAAACTGGGCACAGACTCCCAGAAATCCATGAAAGATCCTGTAGTCCTTAAGAGCAACCCAAGAGTTGGACTCTGACAGTTTAGGATGTTGTGAGAGGCCTCATAGGGTGGGCTGCCCAAACTGAACCATTCTGTAGTCCAGAGAGGGCTAGTATAGTCCGACCTGAGAAAGATGTGGATTGCCATTTTACCTCAAAGATATAAGAGTTAGGTCTGTGAAAAATGCCTTTGGTATTTTAATGGTGATTGTATTGAATCTATAGATTGCTTTGGGTAGTATGGACATTTTAGTCCTGTTGACCCTACCAATCCATGAACATAGTATATCCTTCTACTTGTTTATGTCTTCTTCTATCTCTTGTTTCAATGTCCTGTAGTTTTCCAAGTACAGGTCTTTTACCTCCTTAGTTAAGTTTATTCCTAGGTATCTTATTTTTTGTTGTTGTTGTTGTTGCAGTGGTAAATAGGTTTGTTTCTTTAGTTTCTCTTTCTGTGAGTTCATTATTGGTGTATAAAAATGCCATATATTTCTAGGTATTAATTTTTGTTTCCTGCTACATTGCCAAATTCATTTATTAGGTCTAGTAGTTTTTTTGGTGCAGACTTAGGGCTTTCAATGAGCAGTATCATGTCATCTGTGAATAATGACAGTTTTACTTCTTCTTTTCCAATTTGGATGCCTTTTATTTATTCTTCTTGTCTGATTGCTATGGCTAGTACTATGTTGAACAGGAGTGGTGAATGTGGGCATCACTGTCTTGTTCATATTCTTAGGGGAAATGGTTTTAGCCCATTGAGTATGATGTTGGCTGTAGGCTTGTCATACAAGGCTTTTATTATGTTGAGGTATGATCCCTCTATTCCCACCTTGCTGAGAGTTTTTATCAAGAAAGCATGTTGGATTTTATCAAATGCTTTTTGGCATTAATTGCTATGATCACATTGTTTTGTCTTTCAGTTTGTTTATGTGATGTACTAGGGGCCCGGTGCACAAAAATTTGTGCACTCGGGAGGTCCCTCAGCCCAACCTGTGCCCTCTCGCAGTCTGGGACCCCTCAGGGGATGTCCACCTGCTGGAGTGCCTGGTCAGCCTGGGTGAGGGGCTGATGGCTGTTTGCAGGCTAGCCAAACCCCCCAGTGTGGATTCTCACTCCATTGGGTGTGGCCAGCCTGGGTGACCAGCTGAGGGCCGTTTTCAGGCTGCCCGCAGCCCCTTCAGGTTTTGGGCCCCTACTGGGGTACCTGGCCAGCCTGTGTGAGGGGCTAATGGCTGTTTCCAGGCTGGCCAAGCCCCCCAGTGGGGTCCCTCACCCCATTGGGGTGTGGCCAGCCTGGATGCGGGCCTGAGGGCTGTTTTCAGGCTTTCAGGCTGCCCACAGTCCCTTCATGTTTTGGGTCCCTACTGGGGTACCTGGCCAGCCTGGGTGATGGACTGAGGGCTGTTTTCAGGCTTTCAGGCTGCCCACAGCTCCCATTGACCCAATGTCCCAGCAAGGCTGGCTGGAAGCAGGTTTCCGGGGTTTGTTTATCTTCTATAATTGATACACTGTTCCTTTAAGCCAAGGCTTAGGTAGGTAATGAAGCCTCCTGTCTGCTTCAGCTCATGGCTTCTAAAATTGAAAGAATGTTGCCTTAGTAGACTCTAGGCAGGCAGTTTCCTCCATCGCTCCGAGGCTTCTATAATTGAGACAATGTTGCAAATACGTTGTTGCCTGGAGCCGGGAGAAGCCAAGCTGGCAAACAGTTTTACTCCTGCTGCAACGGAAGCTGCCTGTTTACTCTAGCAGCTCCGTGACTGCCAGCCTCCATCTTGACTGGGTTAATTTGCATTCAGTCGCTCTGATTGGCTGGTGGGCGTGGCTTAGGCGAAGAAACAGTCAATTTCAATATTATGCTTTTATTAGATTAGATTACGTTTATTGATTTGCAGATATTGTATCAGCCTTGCTTCCCCGGAATAAATCCCACTTGGTGTGGTGTATGATCTTTTTAATGTATTGATGGATGTGGTTTGCTAATATTTTATGAGGATTTTAGCATCTATATTTATTAGGGATATTGGCTTGTAATTATCTTTCTTTGTAGTGTCTTTATCTGGTTTTAGGATTTGGGTAATCTTGGCTTCATTGTAAGAGCTTGGAAGTCTTGCTTCCTCTTGAATTTTTTTTAAATAGTCTGAGGAGGATCGGTGTTAGTTTTTCTTTGAATGTTTGGTAAAATTCCCTTGTGAAGCTGTCTGGAGCAGGGCTTTTGTTTGCTAACACGCTTTAAAAATTTATATGGGATAAAAAAAAAAAAAAAAAAAAAGACCCCAAATAGCTTCAGCAATCCAGAGAAAGAACGAAGTTGGAGGGATCACCATACTAGATAATATGCTACATTATCAAGCCACTGATCTCAAAACTGCTTGGTACTGGCACAAGAACAGACATATAGACCAATGGAATAGAACAGAGAACCCAGAGATTGACCCAAGCCATTATGCTCAATTAATATTTGACAAAAGAAGGCAAGACATAATGGCGTCAAGACAGTTTCTTCAATAAATGGTGCTGGGAAAATTAGACAGGTACATGCAAAAGAATGAAACTGGACCACCAACTTACACCACACACAAAAATAATCTTAAAATGGATAAAGGATTTAAACATAAGATGAGAAGCCATAAAATCTTAAAAGAATCTATAGGGAGCAAATTTCAGACATATCTTGCAGCAATTTGTTTATGGACACATATCCTGGGACAATGGAAACTAAGGAGAAAATAAACAAATAGGACTACATCAAAATAAAAAGCTTCTGAACCATTAAAGAAACCATCAACAAAACAACAAGAAAGCACATTGCATGGGAGAACATACTTGCCAATGTTACATCTGATAAGGGTTTAATCTCTGATATTTATAAGGAACTCATACAACTTAACAAAAGGAAGATAAACAATCCAATCTAAAAAAAAAAGGGCAAAGGACCTAAGTAGACACTTTTCAAAAGCAGATATACAAAAGGCCAAGGGACATATGAAAAAATGCTCAAGGTCATTAATTATCTGAGAGATGCAAATCAAAACTACATCTCACATCTGTCCGAATGGCTATCATCAACAGATCAACATACGACAAGTGCTGTCAAGGATGTGGAGAAAAAGGAACCCTCAGGCACTGCTGGTGAAATGCAGACTGGTGCAGCCCCTGTGGAAAACAGTATGGAGTTTCCTCAAAAAACTAAAAATGGAACTCCCATTAATCCCACTTCTAGGAATATATCCCAAGAAAACAGAAACACCAGAAAGGATATATGCACCCCTATGTTCATAGCAGCACAATTTACAATGGTTAAGATTTAGAAACAGCCGAAGTGCCCATAGCAGATGAGTGGATTATAAAACTGTGGTACATCTACACAATGGAATACTACGCTGCTGTAAAAAAGGTAGAACTCCTACCATTTGCAACAGCATGGAGGGACCTGGAGAGCATTATGCTAAGCGAAATAAGCCAGTTGGATAAAGATAAATGTCACATGATATCACTCATATGTGGAATCTAATGAACAGCTTAAACTGATGAACTAAAATAGATGTAGAGACATAGAAGCATGGAATAGACCATCAAGCCTCGAAGGTAAAGCAGGGGAGGGTGATGTGGTGGTAAGAGATCAACTATTCTATATAATAAAAGGCTAATATGTAAATCAACCAATGGCAGAATGACCGGTTGCTATGAAGCGCACTGCGGTTGCCAACCTCTCATTTGGTCCTTCCCCCTCACTCCTGGCTCAGGCGTTGAACGTTTGCCTATCCCCCTTGCTGCTTGGACTCTGAGGGGGCCAAGGCCCTCCAGCGGGTGATCTTTGCACACATCTACAACACACTGGACCAGACGACCCACAAGATCAATCCAAGGCAAGTGCTCCACCCTCATTGTGACTGACCTGGCGGCCTGAGGTCTGGACTTCTCACTAGTGGACAATGTCATCAACTTCAGTTTCCTGGACAAGGGCAAACTCTTCCTTCTGGAAAAGAGGTGGAGGAGGAGGAAGAGGCGGGAGAGCATGTGGAGGACGTCTTCACAGAGGTCGTGGTCCAAAAATGGCAGCAGCCAAGACCTGAGCGGGGAGCCAAGAGGTGGAAGGAGGAGATCCAGTTGCTGGACCAGAATTTCTATGTCCCTATGGGCCCATGGACCTCGACAGTGAATGGGGCCTGAGCATTCGTGCCTTTGGGCAGCAGGTGGCTGGCACTGTCCTGGACCTGATGGAGGACAAGGCCCAAAACCTGACTAGGGGCCGGCAGTGGCTCAAGTGGGACCAGTAGAAGAAGCGGTTTGTGAGACAGTCAGGACAGGAGGACAAGAAGAAGATCAAGACAGAAAGTGGACGCTACATCAGCAGCTTCTATAAGCAGGACCTCTACCAGAAGTGGAAGCAGAAATAGAAAATCGCCATATGCTCTATGCCTGAGCCCCAGCGGGTCGCCAGCAGTCAGCCCTGTCAGGGCGCTGTTTCAGCCTGATCCGGTCTGGGCATGTGCAATAGGCAACCAATGCATGTATGTGTCTTTCTCATATCCATGTTTCTCCCTTTGTCTCACCTTCCTTTCTACTCTAAAAATCAATGGATAATGTCCTCAGGTGAGGATTAACAAAAACACCCAAAATATGCATACATACACACATATACAAAAATACATGAATATTGAGGGTTGGAGGGCAGGGCCCACAGGTGCACAAATTTCAGGCCTCTAGTATAAGCATAACCAAAGAACACTGACAGTAGGAGGGTGGGGACATGTGCTGGAGGTGGTGGGTGAGCCGCCAGGGAGAGGTCAATGGGGGAAAAAAGAGATATATGTATTACTTCCAACAATAAAGAATTTAAATCTTAAAAAAATAAGTAATACAAAAAAAATATATATATATGGTGGGTTTTTTTTTTTCAGTAATGTAGACAAGAGCCATTGATTCTACGATATGTAAATACATGAATTTATTTTTAAGGGACTTTTGACTGCAATTTATTGGGTGATTTTACTTATTAACTGGTTATAATACTGTTTCTGAGTTCCTTGTGTTCAGCACTTGGTGAGTGTCTTGAGCTTGTAACTTAAAATATAAGTGAAAAAAAAATTTTATTTTAAAGTACAGGTCATATACTCGCTCTGCTTGTTTCCACCTCTCCCAATTAAAAGAAAAAAATAAAGAAAAACCTATAAATTATTTTGTTCCTGGAATTGAGGTAAACTTAGTCTTGCCATACATTCTTTTGGTCTGATTTCTACTTCAAATGATATGGCTTACAGAAATAGTGATCTAAGATATAAGTTGTTTTAATTATCTGGGAAGTGGTCATGCTGTTAAACATTTTAAATTTTTATTAAAGTGAGATATTTTTACAAATTAACAAGAAAGGAAACCACCTTTTTAGTCTGTCAGTCTCCCTTTCAAATTGCTGATATTTTCTTGAAGTTAGCTTCAGGATCACATATAACATTTTCTAACTGTAAACCATGGTTTGGTTGCTTTGGAATCTTGAAGTCCAAGTTCCAAACGCCACCCCACCACCTACTTCTTTAATTTACCTTTTTAATTTTGATTTAATATATTTTATTCCAGTATTAAGCAGTATAAAATTTAGATATTTTTATGTTTTTTTATTTACTAAGTATTTTCATGAAATGACAGGTACTCTGCCGAGATTACAAAATGTGCAACAAAATTAAAAGTAGAAATCAGGTAAGTTAGTGTACATCAGTGTCCAATTAAAGAACCAATACTTTGTTTTGTCAAAAGGGGTGCCTGTTCTCTCCTGCTGATTGTTGCACAGAAGCCCATTATTGTCAGATTTTTTATAGTGGAAGCAGAAATGACAGGAATAAATGTAAAAATCTTTGTATCTCTAGTGACAAATTGAGGTGAGGGGGTTAAAACTATTGTGGGCCAGATAAAACCACTGTGAGCCATATATAAGGATGGTCTCAAAAAATGTATTTTAATAAACATTGTCTGTGTGGTTTGTGTGCATATTTTTGTTGGCAAATGGTTTTTGTTGTATGAGAGGATTTTGAATTTCTACATTAGTTGAAATAATCTTTTTGTTTTTACTTTTGAATTGACATTAACATCATGAAGATGTTGTCCAATGTTCCAGGAACTTCCTGATGTTATCTTTCACATTTAGATCTATAATTCATAGAGAAGTGATTTTTGTATGCAAGGGGTCAAGTTTTATATTCTACTTTCCCAGAATCACTTATCTGACCACTAAACTAACTAAGAAGAGAGTACAGTGGCCACAAACTACAAAATATATAGACTTTTCAAAATTAGCTCAGAAAAGTGATGAAACAAATACACAAACATCATCAATAACAAATAGCAGCAAGAAGTGGAAGGCAGATCTACTGGCAACAAGTTTTTATTAGTCTATTATTTGTTGTTCTTTCATTTTTGAAGAATAATTTTACAGGGTACAAAATCCTAGGTTGTTGTTTCTTGGTCTCTCAACTCTATTTCACTCCACTCACTTCTTTCTTGCATGGTTACTGAGGACAAATTAGATGTAATTCCTATCTTTGCTTCTCTGTAAGTAAGATATATTTTCCCTCAGCTTCTTTCAAACTTTTTCTTTATCTTTGATTTTCTTTAGTACGAAAATGATATTCCTTGTAAGTCACTGTTTAATATAAAAGTTCAAAGACAAAATTATTTAAAATAACTATAGCTAGAATAAGTTAATGGATACACAATATAAAATATGTGAATTGTAATATCAATAACATAAAAAGTAAGGGAAAAGTAAAAGTACAGTGTTTATATATGTAATTGAAGTTATAATTTTAAAACAGGCTCATAACATCTTAAATATAGGATAGTTTACGTAAGCCTCATGGGAACCACTAAGAAAAAACCTTTAGCAAATACCCAAAAGATAAAGAGAGAGAAATAAGAACATATCACTACAAAAAAAAATCATCAAATTACAAAGGAAGACAGAAAGAGAGGAAGAAAGGAACTACGAGTGTCAAAAAATATTAACAAAATGACACCCATAAATTTTCACTTATCAATATTTACTTTAAATGAAAATATATTAAATTATCCAACCTAAAATCTTAGAGTGGCTCAATATTCTGCCTATAAGAGACACCCTTTAGTATTAAGCACACACATAGGATTAGGGTAAAGGAATGGAAAAAGATAACACATACAAATGGTAACCAAAATAAAGCAGGGGTAGCTACACTTATACCAAATAAAATAGACTTTAAACTAAAGACTATAACAAAAGACAAAGATCATCATTATATATGATAATATGCATACATACACACATATACAAAAATACATGAATATTGGGGGGCTGGGATGTAGGGGCCCACACATGCACAAGAAAATGAACTATCTATACACAAAAAGTATAAAACATTGATGAAAAAAATTGAAGATGAAACAAAAAATGGAAATATATTTCATGTTCATGAATTGGAAAAATGAATACTGTTAAAATGTCCACACTACCCAAAGCTAACAACAGAAATAGAAAGAAATAATCCTAAATTTGTACTGAACAAATAAATCAAATAATGGAAGAAATCTTGAGACAAGAAGAATAAAGTTGAAGGCAACACATTTATCACTTCAAAATATACAAAAGCTATAATAAAACAATCTGGTGCTGGGAAAAATGGATGTACAGACCAATGCAACAGAATAAAGGGCTCAGAAATAAATCTGATGGTTTTTAAGCAGGGTGCTAAGGACACACTTTGGGGAAAGGGTAGTCTCTTCAGTAAATGGTAATGGGGAAACTGCATTTCTACATCCAGAAGAATTAAAGTGGACCCTTACCCCACACAATATACAAAAATTAATTCTAAATGTATTAAAGACTTAGATGTACTAGATGTACTGGTTAGTAATGGCAGATTTTGTAATAAAAGAAAACACAATAATTTCAAGAGAAACATCAAAAGTGCTTTATTTATAGTAATGTCCATCACTAGCTATACATTTCCCCCATCTTTCAGGTAATTTGTGGATACCATCCCAATAGAGCTTTTCTTGTTTTGAGGCAAACCAATTTCCCGCTTTTTTGTATGTTTTGAGTGCTGTTCAGAAAGTGTGTGTGCCATCGATCGAACAAGTGGGAATCTGAAGGAGCAAGGTCTGGTGAATACAATGGGTGGGTTAACACTTCCCAGGCAAGATCTTTTAACGCGTCTTTAACTGGTTTTGAAGTGTGTGATGGTGTGTCATCATGAAGCAAAATTACTTTACTGTGTCTTCTGGCCCATTCTGGTCATTTCATGATCAAAGCGTGATTCAAATTGATTATTTGTTGTTGGTAGCGATCAGTATTAACAGTTTCACCTGGTTTTAGAGGCTGGTAATACACACCCCTTCCTGATCCCACTTCTTTCCCAAGTGATTTGGCCCTGCAGTCGATGTTGAGGGTTGACCTGGAACAACCCATGCTCAAAGTAAATTCACTTTTCATCACCAGTCACAATTCGATGCCAAAAAGACTTTCTTCGGTGCTGTTGAAGCAACATTTTACTGATTTCTCGCTTTTCCATTTGTCTTTTGTTCAGTTGATGTGGCACCCTTTTTCTTTCCTTTAAAATTTTTCCCATTGCTTGTAAATGATCAGAAATTGTTTGCTGAGCAACGTTTAATCTTTCTGCAAGTTGTTTTTGAGTTTGACACACATCTTCATCCAATAATGCTTGTAATCGTTGGTCTTCAAACTTTTTCTGTTGACCTGGACGTTCTTTGACTTTCACATCGAAATCATCACTTTTAAAGCATTTAAACCAGTGTTGACAAATATCTTGAGATGGAGCATGTTTGCCATAAGCTTCCCGAAGTATATGATAACTTTTTCTTCAAAATAATGAATTAAAACTTCTCGCAAGTGCTCTTTTTTTGGCATGAAATTCGACATTTTTAAGTGTAAAAATATCTATGATGTTAACACCATCAGAAAATTTGAATATGAAGTTTTAAGTTTGCTGTCAATACAATAAAATAGCATACATATCAAATAGCATATATATCAACATATGTGTAACTCCATCTATTTTAAAAGATCTGCATTATTAACTGGCACACCTAGTAAAACCTGGAACTGTAAAATTACTAGAAGAAAACAGAAAAAATATTCACATTAGTCTGGATGAGCTTTTGGATATTACCCCAAAAGCACAAAGAACAAAAGCAAAAATAGGCAGGTGAGGTTGCATCAATCTAAAATCCTTCTTCACTCCAATATAAACAATCAACAGAGCCCATGTGCTGGTTCTGGCGGTACTCAGAAACATGATTCCCAGCCACGGATAGGACAGTGGATATTTTCAAGCAGTGTAGGTTTTCTTTCTTTCTTTCTTTTTTATTAACTAGAGGTCCAGTGCACAAAAATTTGTGCACTTGTGGGGGTCCCTCAGCCCAGCCTGTACCCTCTTGCAGTCTGGGACCCCTCGGGGGTTGTCCACTTGCCAGCGGGGAGCGGGCTTAAGCTGCAGTTGGACATCCTTAGCACTGCTGAGGAGGCAGAAGAGGCTCCCACCACCACTGCTATACTGGCAGCCATCAGCCTGGCTTGTGGCTGAGCAGAGCTCCCCCTGTGGGAGTGCACTGACCACCATGGGTAACTCCTGCATTGAGCGTCTGTCCCCTGGTGATCAGTGTGTGTCATAGTGACCAGTCATTCCCAGTGGTTCTGCTGATAGGGTCAATTTGCATATTACCCTTTTATATATAGTATAGAGGCCTGGTGCATGAGTGGGGACCAGCTGGTTTGCCCTGAAGGGTGTCCCAGATCAGGATGGGGGTCCCGCTGGGGTGCCTGGCCAGCATGGGTGAGGGGCTGAGGGCCGTTTTCAGGTTGGCCACATCCCCTTCAGGGAGGGGTCTTGATGGGGTGTCTGTCTAGCCTGGGTGAGTGGCTGATGGCTGTTTGCAGGTTGACCACAGTCCCTTCAGGGTAGAGGTCTCCCCTGGGGTGCCTGGCCAGCCTGGGTGAGGGGCTGATGGCTATTTTCAGGTTGGCCACAGTCCCTTTCAGGTGGGGGGTCCTGCTGGGGTGCCTGGCCAGTCTGGGTAAGAGGCTAATGGCTGTTTTCAGGGTGGCCAAGCCCCTCAGCAGGGACTCTCACCCCATGAGGGTGGGACCATCCTGGGTGAGGGGCTGATGGCTGTTTGCAGGCTGGTCAGAGCCCCTAGTGAGGCTGGCTGGAAGCAGGTATCTGGGGTTTATTTATATTTTATAATTGAAACTTTGTGGCCTTGAGTGGAGGCCATAGCGGGACTAGGCAGGTGGGAAGTTTAGCTTCCTTCATAGCCAGGGCAAGCAAGCCTCCCGTTTGCTCTAGCTCCATGGCTGCCAGCCGCCATCTTGGCTGGGTTAATTTGCATATAGTCACTATGATTAGCTGGTGGGTGTGGCTTGGATGGTGGGCATGGCTTAAGTGTAGCAGAGTGATGGCTAATTTGCATATTACTCTATTATTAGATTAGATTATTATATAGGATTTGAGAGAGAGAGAGAGAGAGAGAGAGAGATATCCATTGGCTGCCTCCTGCACATACCCTGACCAAGGAGGAGGAGGGGATGGAACCCTGCAACCCAGGTACATCAAATCCATGATCCTTCCATGCACAATCCAACTCTCTAACCACTGAGAAACATGGACTAGGGCTATGGTCAATTAATTTTTTAAAATTTTTATTTTACCAAAAAACTACACCACTTTACTTCACCTGTTATCCAAAAATTTTAAAAGTGTTTAAATGTGTAGCCCTGAGCTTCAGATGCTGACCTTCACTCTCAAAGGCAAGTAGAGAGAGAGAGAGAGAGAGGCCAAGACAGTTCAGAGTTCCACTCACTCCTGGAAAAAAGGAAAGCCCCAGGCATAGTATAAAATTAGAAGAACATCAGGGCCATCTGAAGAATGGACCCTCTTTCTCCTAGTACCAGCCCAAGACTCCCCACCCCTTCTCTTCAATGAAGAAGACATTTAAAATTCTCAATACTTAAACATGATGCATGGCAGGTTTGGCAGGCAGCTAGCTGACCAAGGAGGGCTAAGGCCTGGCCCTGTACTTCTTGGTAGGCAGGATGGGGTACAATTCAGCTTCCTGCTCCTCCTCACTCCTCTCTCTTCTTGCTTACAGTAACAATTTGGTGCTGCCTCGGCACAGGTCCAGAACCTGACTTCAGAGAGAAGGTTACAGGAGGTTGAGCAGGACAACTTGAGGTTTGGCACAAGGACTGCAGTCCCCTGGTGGTCATGGTCCCGGGCCCCCTACCACATTACACTCATCTTTGGTGCCCTCAGTGAGGCAGAGCATGGTCAAAGCCAGCATGTGATCCTCATCATCCTCTTCCTCTACCTTGAAGGTGAAAGGGCGGCTGTGGCTGATGAGTTCACAAGTGAAGAAAAAAACTGTCCATAGTGACTGGAGCTGGAGCCCGAAACCCCAGGACACCCTCCCTCCCCCCACCTGGCTGGCTGGGAATTCCTGACTCAAAAAACACTAAAGTGGTGGCACAGCGGGATCCATGCTGCAAGGTAGCCAATGGATTTTGACAAGGGCGCCAAGACCATTTAATATGACAAGAAAGTGTCTTCAAGAAATGACGCTGGAACAACTAGCTATACATATGCAAAATAATGGAGTTGCACTTCTATGTCACACCATGTTTTTACTTAAAATAAATTTACTTAAACATAGATTTACTCAAAATAAATTAATGACCTAAATATAAGAGTAGAAAAATTGGGTTACATTTTCATGAATTAGGCAATGGTTTTCTAGATATGACACCTAAAGAACAAGCAACCAAAGAAAAAATACATTAACTCCCATCAAAATTAAAAACTTACATGCATCAAAGGACACTATCAAGAAACTGTAGAGACAAATCACAAGATGGGATAGAATATTTGCAACTCATGTGTCTGATCAGTCTAGTATCCAAAATATAAAAAGAATCATTACACATCAACAATAAAAAGACAGGCCAATTTAAAAATAAGAAAGGGTCTGATTAAACATTTCTACAAAGAAAATATACAAATGGCCAACAAGCACATGAAAAGATGCTCAACAGGAAAACGCAAGTCAGTGGGATACTACTTCACATCCCTAGAATGGCTATAATAATAAATATACATAATATATTTACATTATGTATAAAATATACATAATATACAAATATAATAAGAAATGGACATATAACAAGTGTTGGCCAGAACATAGAGAAGGTGTAATGCTCATCATTGCTAGTAAGAATGTAAACCAGTGCAGCTGCTTTGGAAAAAAGTTTGAAAGTTCCTCAAAACAGTAAACAGAATTGCAAGATGACTCAATATTTCCATTCCTATGTATATACCTAAAAGGACTAAAAACATATGTCACATAAAAAATTGTGAATCAGTGTTCATAGAAGTATTATTCCTACCAGCTAAAGGTGGATTCAAATGTACATCATCTGACAAATGGGTAAGCAAAAGTGGTATATCCATACAATGGAATATTATTTAGTCATAAAAAGGAATGAAATATTGATATATCCTACAAAATAGATGAATTATGTTTTATTGATCTTAGAGAGACAAGAATATGGATTTGTTGTTCCATTTAGCTATGCATTCTTAGGTTGATTCTTTTTTTTTTCCTTTATTGATTAAGATATTACAAATGTGACTTTATCCCCCCAATGTCCTCTCATCCCCTCACTCCTGCCCTCACCCTCAACCCCTGTTGTCCACATCCATCACTTAAGTTAATATGCATGCATGCAAGTCCTTTGGTTGATCTCTCCCCCTCATCCCCACACTCCCCTATCTTCCCTTTGAGTTTTGAGAATCTGATCAATGCTTCTGTCTCTACATCAGTTTTTGTTCTTGGGTTTATGTTGTTCATTATAATCCACAAATGAGTGAGAGCACGTGATATTTATCTTTCTCTGACTGACTTATTTCACTTAGCATAATGCTCTCCAGCTCCATCCATGCTGTTGCAAATGGTAGGAGTTCCTTTTTACAGAAGCATAGTATTCCTATGTAAATGTACCACAGTTTTTTAATCCATTCATCTGCTGATCACTTAGATTTGGCTGATTCCAAATCTTAGCTATGGTAAATTGTGCTCTATGTACATAGGGATGCATATATCTTTTCTGATTTATGTTTCTGGTTTCTTGGGATATATTCCTAGAAGTGGGATCACTGGATCAAATGGAAGTTCCACTTTTAGGTTTTTGAGGAAACTCCATACTGTTCTCCACAGTGGCTGCACCAGTCTGCATTCCCACCAGCAGTGAACGAGGGTTCCTTTTTCTCCGCATCCTTGCCAGCACTTGTCATTTGTTGACTTGTTGATGATAGCCATTCTGACAGGTGTGAGATGGTACCGCATTGTCGTTTTGATTTGCATCTCTCTGATGATTAGTGACTTTGAGTATGTTTTCATATGTCTCTCAACCTTATTTATGTTCTCTTTTGAAAAGTGTCAGTTTAGGTCTGTTGCCCATTTTTTGATTGGGTTGTTTATCTTCCTTTTGTTAAGTTGTAGGAGTTCCCTGTAAATGTTGGAGATTAAACCTTTATCAGAGATATCATTGGCAAATATGTTCTCCCATGCAGTGGGTTTTCTTGTTTTGTTGATGGTTTCTTTCGCTGTGCAGAAGCTTTCTATTTTGATATAGTCCCATTTGTTTATTTTCCCTTTAGTTTCCATTTTCCTAGGAGCTGTGTCAGTGAAGAAATTGTTTCTGCATTTGTCTGAGATTTTGCTCCTGAAGATTCCTCTAATATTAATGGTTTCCTGTCTTACGTTTAAGTCCTTTATCCATTTTGAGTTTATTTTTGTGTATGGTGTAAGTTGGTGTTCTAGTTTCTTTCTTTGCCTGTGTCTGACCAAATTTTCCAGCACCATTTATTGAAGTGACTGTCTTGGCTCCATTGTATGGTCTTGCCTCCTTTGTCAAATATTAATTGGGCATAGTGGTTTGGGTCGATTTCTGGACTATCTATTCTATTCCATTGGTCTATATGACTGTTCTTATGCCAGTACCAGGCAGTTTTGAGAACAGTGGCTTTGTAATACAGCTTGATATCTGGTATTGAGATCCCTCCTACTTTGGTCTTCCTTCTCAGGATCGCAGCAGCTCTTTGGGTTTTTTCTGTTGTTGTTGTTCTAGATGAACTGTTGGAGAGTTCTTTCTAGATCTTAGCCCTGAGGAGGCAAAGAAACAGAGGTAAGGAAAGAAGCAATCAGAAAAGAGAGGTGGGAACATGTATAAAGGCTGAGAAATCTGGAATTCGAAGAACTTTTAAGGATTGGATGTCTTATATTTAAATCTAAGTTTTGTAGTGCTACATTATAAATCCCACTCATTGCCCAAAGACTTCAGAAAGCCTTCTGCATACCCAACCATATAGAGCTGAGATATTTGGGTGAATGAAGACATCAGGGTGGCACTGAGCATGGGGCAGCTGTGTAGAAAAGAATGAGACAGCGTGAGAAGATAGGATAGTCCCTGGAACTGGCCTCTTTTAGCTGAAGCAGGAATTCAGAGCCAATAATAACCAGAAGAACTGTGAACTCACCCCACAGGGATCTCCTTCTCCCGGGGAAGAGCTCATAGTGACATTGTATGCCTGGCCTTGTTCTTAATGCTTTAATTGCCATATTTATTGAATCATCACCTCAAATTTACAAAGATGATTTTATGACCACTTTACAAAGAAACAGACAGGCTCAGTCACCTGCATATGATCCTGCAGTGAGTAAAGAGTACCCGGATGTGGGATCTGCGAAAATAGACGCTAGGACCCATATTTCTGTCCATGTGCTCTGCAGCCAATGCCATTTAAATTTCATAAGTAAAAAAAAAAAACTGTGATGTTGGGCTGCAAATTCTTCTGATTCTCAGTTTTCAAACTAATGAATTCAAGGCTGGGCCAAGTTTTGATGGTATGTGAGTCTATGGGTGCGCTTAGAAACTGGATGTCAAGTCAGGGCTCACAAACAAGCCCTGGAAGCCCATGGAGGTGAGCTCATAGTGGATGGCATTGGTGTGAAAGGCATGTATCATTCCCATTTCTGGGAACCAGACCAGCACTGGCCAGAGTATGAGGGGGAAACATAGGAACTGACCATGGACCAGGAAAGGTGCAGGCCACATCCAGAAAATGTCTCCAGAAGCCAATTAAAGTTTAGAGTAACCACCAAGATCCAGGAAGTATTCACAATTTTACAATTACTTTTCTGTCTTGGAATGATGGACCTAGGAAACCTGAGTAGGCCATCCAGAGTAGTATGGGTCATTAGGAGCCTAGAGTGGTCAGTGGGGGCCTTTTTATGTGTCTCCAAATATCAGGGAGCAAAGAAACAAATTGCATCAGAGTTTTGAGCCAGTTTGGCCATGCAATGAGGGTTAAAGAAAGGAAGAGGAAAACCAGAGTTGTGGGTGAGATATGTAATAGAGAAGTGTAGACGGAGTGCAGAGGTACATGCTGTGTTTTTATTTCCAGTGCTTTGACTTAGGAAGGCTGGGCCAATGTAAAAGATTCAGGCAGAAGTGATAATAATTTTACATGGCTATAGTTAATTTATCAAGGACCCCTGCCTTGCTCATTCTCTTGTATGTTCAAACTTTCTAGATGACAACTATGGATTCACAATCAGCCAAGTCTCTTCCAAAGGAAACATCTGGAAATAAAAGGAAGTTCGCTCACAATCTTTTAAGAATCCTGAGATTAAGAAAATTGGGAAGGTAAAATTATAGTGAGATGAGAATAGTGTTGAAGGCAGGAAGGTGGATCAACAGCTTTATCAAGACGTTGTTTCAGGAGCATGTGAAGGCACAGTGCTCCCCCACACTTCCAATTCCTCACCAGTGGCTAAGTTTGCTCCATCAACAATCTATTCTCTTTGCAACGACCTTATCCAAAACCCTAGCACAGAGGTTTCTGGAACTTATCAATCTCCCTAGCTATAGCCTCAACTCACTTGCTACCCAGAAATGAGTAAAGTACCTGGTGGTCTCATAATTATTCAGTGCTGGGGAGAAGGGTAGTAGAGTAAATTTGAAGTAATTTTCTCCCATTCTTCTGTCCTTCCAATACTTCCTATCCTAGGAATCAATCAGATGCAATTATATAAGCAATGGAAACTAATGTGGGTTTAATGAAATGAGGGCCTTGTTTTAAGAACTCTCTTGGCTCTGGGAGCACAAATTATTCCTAACTTGCTACTTCCCAGGAAGGGACAACAGCTGGTTTATCTATTTCCAAGTTGGAGGTTGAATGACTGAGATCAATAGGCATAATCCTATGGCGAACACTGCTGCCTGGCTATATGCACTTAAAATCTCCCTTCTCTTTTTCCTTCCTCCCACTTTGAAGAGTGAAAATACTAGACTCATGATCCAAGCCTCCTTAGCAACATGAGTCTTTAGTGCTAATAGAACTGTGCTCGGAGACCTCTGGAAAGTATTTTTCCTCCCTGATCAAAGGAAGGAGACATGCAGGAGAACACTTTTACGTCATCCTTCTTTCTGTCTTTTGGACATGGTTAGGTGAGGATATAGTGCCTGAAGCTGTGGCAGGCAACTTGTGACCACAAGAAGAAAGATAAAAAATGTATGAGATGATAACCTGGTGTCTTAAAGTCATAGAAATGCTAAACTTACCTGGGAACCATCTCCAGACTTCTTAAGTTAATAAAAACATATTTGTTGTTCAAGGCACTGTTATTGAGGTTCTCTCGTACTTGTAGCTGAACACATTCTTTTTTTTAATTTGGTTGCAGTAAATAGAGCAGCACAAATAATATATCTGGAAATACAGAATGGCTGAGTCAAGATGGCAGGAAGAGGGTAGTGAGGACATCTAATCTAATAAAAGAGTAATATGCAAATTGACCCTCACTCCATTACACATAAGCCATGCCCACCAGCCAATCAGAGCTGCTATATGCAAATTAACCCAGCCAAGATGGCGGCCGGCAACCACAGAGCTGGAATAAGCAGGAGGCTTGCCCTGGCAATGGAGGAAGCTAAGGTTCCTGTCTGCCTAGACCAGCTGTGGCCTCTGCTGAAGGCAACAAAGTTTCAATTATAGAACATAAACCTCAGATACCTGCTTCTAGCCTTGGGCTCAAGGAAGTGCTGAGAGCTTGGGTTGTCAGGGGCAACCCAACCTGTGCTCCAGTTAAAGCAACAAAGTTTCAACTTTAGAAGTTAAATAAATCCCAGATACCAGCTTGCAGCCAGCCTTGCTGCAAACAGCCATCAGCCACTCACCCAAGCTGGCCAGGTACCCCAGTAGGACCCCCTCCCTAAAGGGGATGTGGCCATCCTGAAAAAAGCCCTCAGCCCCTCACCCTGGCTGGCCAGGCACCCCAGGGGGAACACCCACCTTGAAGGGGCTGTGGCCAGCCTCCAAACAGCCATCAGCCGCTTACCCAGGCTGACCAGGCACCCCAGCAGGGACCCCCACCCTGATCCAGGACACTCTTCAGGGCAAACCAACTGGCCCTCAGCCAGGCACTAGGACTCTCTCCTATATAATACAAGGGTAATATGCAAATTGACCCTAACAGCAGAACCACTGGGAATAACTGGTCACTATGACACACACTGACCACCAGGAGGCAGATGCTCAATGCAGGAGCTGCCCCCTGGTGGTCAGTGCATTCCCACAGGGGGAGCTCTGCTCAGCCACAAGCCAGGCTGCCAGCTGCCAGCACAGCAGTGGTGGCGGGAACCTCTCCCACCTCCTCAGCAGAGCTAAGATGTCTGACTGCTGCTTAGGCCTGCTCCCTGCTGGCAAGTGGACATCCCCCAAGGGCTCCTGGGCTGCCAGAGTGATGTCTGACTGCCAGCTTAGGCCTGATCCCCCAGGAAGTGGGCCTAAGCCAGCAGGTAGACATCTCCTGAGGGGTCCCAGATTGCTAGAGGGCACAGGCCAGGCTGAGGGACCCCCCTCTCACCCATCCGAGTGCACAAATTTTTGTGCAACGGGCTTCTATTCTCATATAAGCTGGGAGATTGGTAATACTTACTAGGTGGTGGCAAGACAGCTGTTTCAGACTCTTGCTTGTCATGACTTGAGATTCAACTCACACACTGACGCTATACTATTAAGGGAAATGATGGGAAAGCTTTAGAATGTTGGGTTATATTAGCTACGGCTTGAAGCTTCCAGCATGGTCCTACAAGGAAAAGACAAAGATAGGTTAGAGATCTGTCAGTAGGGAGGGGAGAAAAAGAACCCTTCTGAGATGCTCTCTGCGACAACCTAAGGTGACTGAGAGTTTCATCATTTGGAGACCAGCTGGAGTCAGAAGCAGGAAAGTGCAGACGTCACAAGAGATAAGACTGACAAAATTAGAGCCCAATCTCCCAAACTCTTTTCACTTGGTGTTCTTTCCCAGGCAAAGAGACACGCCTGCTGGCAGAGGTCTGATTGAAATGGTGCCTCCCTGTTCAACCCTCTTCTTTCAAGTTGCCTCAGAGTGGCCACCGTTAAATTAATAAAGGTAGGAGACATCTAAAACTGGTAGACCAGATTCTTGGCCATCACAGCCATGGAGGTGGTCCAGTCTGATCTCCTTTCAAGAAAGAACTTGCAATGAGAGGGATTAGCTGATAGCCTCCAAACTGTTAGTTCCTTTGGAATCCTGTCCATTTTTCTTGAGAAGCCTTTAGTCAATGACTAAAGACAAGGAGTACAACGTATGAACAGGAGTGTGGAGGCCTGGCTGCTCCTGCCCAGTGTGCTCTGATGAAGAAGCTGTCTTTGCTCTGAAGCTCTCTGAGTTAGCAAAGACATTGTCAGCTCTGTGTTGTAGTCTGAGGCTTTTTCTGCACAATCCTACATGCTTCACTGTTTCCTTTCTCAGATGTTAGATCTACATCATCGTTGAAGGTTTTCCTTGCCCTACAATTTCTATATTCTTGTAATTTTTTACAGACATTACCCCCTAAAATATCTCTTGCACTTCTAATTCTATCTCAGTATTCTGCTTCCCAAAGGATCCACACTGACACATTGGTTACAGGAATTGACTTGAGCAAAAATATTAGAAAACCTATTAACATTTTGAGGTCACTGTATTCATTGCAAGGTACACCCTAAGGCTGACCAACAACAGGCTACGACTTGAACTTTGTTGTACCCCCTAACATTCCAGATAGGCCATAAGGGAAATGAATAAGAAATATTTTCCAAAGAACAGAAACATAGGCTGCCAGATAGGCTTGACCGAATAATTAAATTCTCTCTCTTTAAAAACCAGCGCTTATTGTGTATTTCTCATCACCCTTTTTTCTAAATGGAAGTTTGTATTGAAGGTATCTTCCTCCTGCATTGTTGAGTTTGGAGTAGGTACATTGTTGTTTAGCTATAAGCTGCTGTTCTATAAGAATCTACATTGAGACTTGATGGATAAAATTACTAATCACCCAGAGAGCTGAGATGTCATGCCATCTATGGTAACTAGATGATATTGTGGATTTGTTCTCCCTGAGACAGTGGGTGAGAACATTCCACCTACTGTGTCTGTTGGGGAGGAACAATGTCTAGAGGTGGTGGGTACGCAAGGAGATGTAGTCTGGCAAACACTCTGGCGGGTTATCCTCAGACATCCCCAACTTTCTCGCCCTTTGAACACCTTCCACAGTAGAGGCTGAAAACGACAATGAATATTTGCTTTGTCAACTTATTTTGCTGCTGAGACAAAGAGGAAGTCTTCTGGGGAAGCTTCTGAGATGTGTGTCCTTCTAATAAAAGGAGAGATAAACAGAGAGAGGTTTATTCTGTCTTCTGCTTCCTTTCTGAGGTTACAGTCATATGAGGATTTGATATCCGGAGCTGTAGTAGCTGCCTTGCAACTATGAGAAAGCAAAAGAATGGCAGAAACACAAATCCAGTTCCCAACATCTGGAACTACCCACTCCAGAGACCTTGTTGGATAAATAAAAATATTCTGAGGATTTCAGGCATTGCTAGTTGGTTCTCAGTTACCTGTGACTGAATGTGTGCTGACTGATCTAATCTCAGCTGAAGAAGCATCTCAATAATCATTCATACATGAGTGTCTCCAGTTATTTTCATTACTTATGTTTACCCACCAAAATTTTAAAGAATTAAATATATCTTCATAGAGATCATATAAAATATGAGAAAGTAAACAGACATTAGATTTTAAGCTATATTTCCATAAAGGTTTATAATTACTAGTTAAGAAACATATTATCTATTCCAAATCACTGGTTCAGTTGAAAATGCTAATAAAATATCCAATCCTATGCATTAGGTTCAACAGAATGCGCTGGGCTTTGAGATGTTTTCCATCCTTGTAGATAGAGGAGGAAGCCGAAGCACAGCAGCAGAACTCAGTCCCTGGTATTGTGAGAGGACCTCCTATTTAACCTACTTCCCACTGGATTCCTTCAACATTTGTCCCATGTAAGGGGATAGGGATCAATAGATGCCCAAAAGAAATGGTATCATGTCTTCCTAACAAGTAGCTCTAGTGACTGGTGAAAGCCATCTGGAACAATGACTTTCTAATTTCTAATATTATGATATCAATCTGATACCCTCTTTTTATATATAACAAACTGAGGTCCAGATGTGTGGGAGTGAGTTGCTAAGGTCACTTTACTACTTAGTAAATTCCCCACTACAGAGAAGGGGTGGGGAATTAAACCCAAGTTTCTTGTTCTCTGTCAAATGCCTTATTTACTGAACTTTTTCTTTCCAAATGGGCTATGATAAGCACAACTTCTTTTGTCTCACTCCTTCCAAAATATCTAATCCAGAGCTTCCATGACCATATCTAATAGGTGTTCAACAAAGTTTTGTTGAGTGAAGGGAGGGAGGGAGGGTGGGAAGGAGAGAGGGAGAACCATAGTGTAAAAACGGAAGCATTGCCTTGTAACTGCTAAAATTAGACTTGAGAATCCAAACTTGTTGGAGACTTTTTTATCCCAAGTTATCCTACTGAAATAAGCATCCTATTGCCGCACTATGGTCTTTGGACAGCACAGTCACTTGAGACTGTGTTGACTCTTTATGGGGTCAAAAATATTATAGATAGCCCTTGCTGGTGTGGTCCAGTTGGTTGGAGTGTCATCCTGTACACCAAAGGCAGTGGTTTGATTACTGAGGTCAGGGCATGTGCACAGATTGTGGGTTTGATCCCTGGTATGTGTGTGTTGGAGGCAGTTGATTAATGTTTCTCTCTCTCTCTCTCTCTCCCTCCCTCCCTCTCTCTGAAATCAATTTTTTTTAATCATACATACATATTTAGATAAATATCTTTGATTTTTAATTACATTATTAACAGCCATTGGAAATGAAGTTTTCTAAAACTATTTTTAATAAGAGGAGATGAAGAATCTTACATTTCTCAGAAATATATAAGTAAATAAAATGCTATCAATAAGTATTTATACATTAATTAATTAATTCAATAAACATTATAGAGCATCTACTATCTATAAGTGCATGATTAAGCATTGCAAGGGACTCAGAGGTGAACCAAACACAATATCTTCCTGCTCTTGAAGAGCTTATTATCTAGAAATAAATAATAAATAAGACTTGTATGTCTATATTTAACACAATTGTGTTACAAAACTTTATAGAGCCATAGATAGATGATACATACATACATACATACATGTACTCGTGAGCTTCCAAGAGAGGGCAGGTTCACAGACTTACCTTTGACCTTCAAAGGGTGAGTGTCTCTAGCTCAGTGGATCCTCATTCAGCCACCTCTGAGATTTTGATGATGTTGTGCTTATAAATCCAGCCTATTTTGACTTGGTAGAGGTTCTGTGAAAGCAAATAAAAGACTCTGACCTAGCCAAGGGATCTGGGGTGAGTAGGCAAGTGAGACATAAGATTAACTAAAAAAAAAGCTTCCCTGAAAACGTGAAAATTGAGGTGACAAGAGAAGGATGAGTTGGAGATAACCAGATGGAAGGGAGGATGAAGAACATTGAACTCAGAGGAAGTATCAGAAGGGAAAATATCACATTTGAAGAATTAGAAAAAGACAGCAGGACTGAGAGTAGAAGAGGAAGAGAGCCTAGGGCGAGGCAAGACTGGAGAAGTAAGCAGTGTTCTTGAAGCCATGCAAACAATATTGGTCTCCATCAGAAAAGAGGTGGAATGCCACCGAAGTATTTTATTTAAGTGGTGCTTGAATGTGTACTTTAAAAGACTGAGATTATTTATTTAATCAGCTTGGCAAGCTAGAAATAGAATTTGGAGATCAGCAGTAGCCCTTCTTCAGATTTGATGGTCATGAAAATTTTCTTAAGTCCGTTTAGTGTCCATCATCAGTAAATATTCAAGAAGCACTGACAGTGATCTGGTTTCTGGTCCAGTGTTGTGTTTGTATAATGATAGATTTAATATATGCTGGCTCATGGCATCGATGCTTTATCAGAGGAATAAATGGAAAGTTATTCTGGGCTGAGAGGGTAAAGAGATCACTTTATGGAAAAGAGAACCTCCTTATGCACATACTGTATTCTGTAAACTACAGATCAAAAGCCAGAAGAGGAGCGCCGACCATGAATAATGAAACCACACCGCCAAAGGTCTGGATGGAGTCAGATATTCTGACAATTTCTTTTTAAGGAAAAAATCAAGGCGTTTACCTAGCATTGAATGTTTTGAAGATAAGTGCTCTGATGACAGAGCAAGATAGCTCTCACACTCAATTTTGAACTTTCAAAATTGGGTTCATTTAAATAGCATGCCCTAACCCTGGCCTGTGTGGCTCAGTTTGTTGAGCATCATCCCATGAACCGAGTGGTTGCCAGTTTCATTCCCAGTCATGGCATCTGCCAGGGTTGTGGGCTCATTCCCCAGTAGGGGACATACAGGAGGCAGCTGATGGATGGTTCCCTGTCATCAATGTTCCTTCCTCTCTCCCTTTCCCTCTCTCTCTCTCTCTCTCTCTCTCTCTCTCTCTCTCTCTCTCTCAAATCAATAAAGACATATTTAAAATAGATGATAGATAGGTAGATAGATAGATAGATAGATAGATAGATAGATAGATAGATAGATAGATAGAATGCCCTTGAGTGTCCTGCCAGACAAGGAGAATTACAGTGGCTTTCACTGCATTTGAGGGGCACTTCCATTTATAGTAATTTGGTTGTTCCATGATGTCCAGCAGTGAGGGATTGAGCTGACCTTACTGAAGACTTTACTTTGGACTAAAAACCCAAGGCCATATTCTAAACAAGAAAACTCCCAATGTAGTGCCATTGTCAGAAGAGCCACAATCATGCCCCAGACAAGTACATTTCTTAAGTCCCATTCACTCCTCATCCCATTATGCTTCATCCCTGCCTTCTCTCCACCCTCAGTTCTAAATAACTGCTGGTGCTGAGGGAATGTGGGTCTGGTACTATTCAGGTTTTAGCACTGAAAGTCATGCATCTGAGGCAGCCACCTTCTCCCTCAGTTTTACGGAATCTTGGATGTTTGTTCACTCTACCAATGTGACCAGTAATCTCTGATGAGCACACAGTGACTTGTTTGCATCTCACACATTTGACTTCTTAGAAGTTGTGGATATGGGTTAACTCCTGTGTTTGCAGAACACTCTTCACTCCCTTGGCTTGCTTTCCTCCTCCCTCTCATTTCTCCTTCCACTGTCTCTCATTTCAATGTTGACACTTACCTTCTAACAATATGGTTACTCTTCCCATGATTATGTCCTTTGCTTTCTTTTTCCTCTCTCTTCACCTCTATCCTTAGTGTGTCCCCAAATTTATGTCTACTCAGAACCTCAGAATGTGAATTTTTTTAGAACTAAGGTCTTGATAGCTTTAATTAGCTAAGATGAGGTCCTAATGGAGTAGGGTGTGCCCTAAATCCAACAGGACTGCTGTCCTTATGAGAAAATGGGTGGAGACACAAAGCGAGACAGAGAGAGAAAAGAAGGCCATGTGACAGCAGAGCCAGAGACTAAAGTGACACAGCTGCAAGTCAAGGAGTTCCAACAATTGCCAGAAACTACGAGAACAGTAGGAAGAGGGAAGGAAGAATGTTTCTCTAGAGCCGTCAGAGGGAGTGTGACCCTGATGACACCCTGATTTTAGACTTTTACCCTGCTGAACTGTGAGGAAATAAATTTTTGCTGTTTAATGCCTCCTCCTCCTCCTATTCCCGTTTGTGATAATTTGTTAACAATATCTCTAGGAAACCAATACAATATCTTCCTAAGTTTTTTTTTTTTAATCCTCATGGCTTTAATTCTGTCTAAGTGCCTGTGACATCTAGTTCTTAAGTGCTGGCCTGGAGCTGTCCCCTAAGTTCTAGATTTGTGTTTCCAAACACCTGCTGAACAGGTGGGTCTGGTTAGCGGGAACAGTGGGTCTCAGTCCTACATGTGCATCTGTGTAGTATCTTCAACTCTGAATTGATCTCTTCCAAATACCTGCTCTCCCCCTCAATAATTTTACTCTAAGTTAATGGCATCACCAAACACCTTCCTCACAATGTGAAATCTTGATGTTGCCCTTAATTATTCCTCTTCCTCCTGCTCTCCTTCTACATCTATCTGCCCATTAAAACCTCCACAATTCTCCCTTAGAGACCGCCTTCTGCAGAGTGTTGGAGGAAGTAGAGGGTGTGTCTGGCTGCAGCCAAGTGATTTCACAGCGAGGTATCAGGCTGGGGCACTGGCAGGTGGGGTGGATCCAGCCCAGAACTAGGCTGGGTGAGAGATTTGCATGAATTTCTAAGGGTATAACCTGCATATCATTGGTTTCACCAGCCTAGGATTACAGAACAAGGTCATACTTCCCTTTTATAACCCAAATTATTATGGCAGGATACCTCATCCTGCTTGCCTGCAGGAAATGGGTCTTTCTCAGAGTATTATTTCCCGAAGTCCCTAGAGGAATGTCTCATCTGTATTCACAAATCAAACTGGCACCTGCTGGCGTCTGAAAGTGCATTTGTCAGGGCCATTTTGGCCATGTGTGTTCAGAGGCCATCACAAACTAGCTTGTGCAAGATAAGAGGATGCTTGGCTCCCACTTTTAAGAGGGATGCCGAGGATTTTCATGTAATTGAAGTAGCACTGGAGGGTACAAGGCCTCAATGACCAGAACCAGTGCTCAGAGCCTCCACAACACTGCTCTTTCCTCCTGTCTCTCATCTCTGCTGCCTTTGCTCTTCTTTATGTACTAGTTTTATCTTCGCTCCTTGTCCTCATGGTGTAGAACATGGCTACGTAAGTCAATCCTAGGGGTGACTCAGACTCACTCTGTATGGGTCCCACAGCCACACCTGGGCAGATGGATGGGGCCAGAGAAAGAGGGCACTATGACTAGCCAGCTCAGACTCATATGCCCATTTCTGCAGCGAGGAGGCAAAGTCTGTTACTGGGATAGAGTAAGTGAAAATCAATGGTTACCACAGGCCTTGACATGTGTTTTTCTTTGTTGCTCTTTCCTGTGTCTATGCCCAATGCCTCCAAAGCCACATGATAAAGGCCCAAGTGACAGAGAGCATTACAAGAAGGGAAGGAGGGCATTTGTTTATGAGGACATTCAGATCTAATACCCAAAGACCCCTAGTGAAGTCAGTGTATCTGGCACAGGATGTGAGAGAAAGTAAGATGAAGAAAGAACATGACACTACCCAGGACACTACCCAGGGTGTGGATCTAGGGGAAGAAAAGGCAGAAGTGATTAGAATCCAGAAGGTCAAGGACTATGCCAAGGCAGGCCTATGGGCAGCTGCTCAGTTGGCACCAAATGACATGGAGAGTTGGGAACTCATCAGTCAAACCAGCTGGTGAGTCTTAATGGCTAGGATTTCTTAGCCATTGTATGCTAAAGTGTATGTGTGTGTGTGTGTGTGTGTGTGTGTGTCCTTAAAGGGATGAATAACCAGGTGAATAAGCCAGTCAGCTCTAAACAGATTTCAAGATTCTGTATCTTTAGAAGCACCAATCCTTTATGTCCCTCACAAAGCAGCAGGTCATGGAGTTTGCCCTGGAACCCCCTGCAAGTGTTTGCCTTGTGCTTCCAGGCCTTGCTGCCACTTCTTATCAGCAACAACAGGGCAGCACAACGCCCCATTGGATTAGGGACAGCGGAAGCCAGGCGGGTGAAAGGGGAGGTGTGTGAGCAGGGCTGCCTGCTCCGGGAGCCGGAGCCCTGGTTCCACCTTTGGCCTGGGCCAGCTGTCACAGCGTGCGGGCCTGTAGTCCTGCGCAGTCCTTCTGGTCCAGTCAGGCTGAGCCTGCTGGCCCTGCTTTGCCTGAGCCTTGACTACAGCACGTCAATGGAGCCAAAGTTAGCAGCCAAGGCTGATTGAAAGGGACCATTTAGACTGATTCTCACTTGTGGCATGAAATACAAAATGATTGTATGTGCTGAGAAAGGCTTGGGGAATAGAAGTTTGTGATTTGACAGAGTGTAGTTAGCACATCATCCACACAAAACTCAGAGATGGACTCCGCAGCACCACTGTGATGACTCCCAGGAAACGCACTATAATGGTATCGCCCCGTCCAAATGCAGTGGGACAAGTGTTTATGTGTCTGGACGAAATTCAAGGAAGATTAAGAAGTGCTTCTGCCAGAGGCAGCTTCCCCGACCAGCATGAGGAGGCAAGAGGTGAGGGAAACTAGAACGAGCTGTACAATAGAAGGTACAATAGAATCTGGTGCACAATTAGGAATCACATCGCAGAAGAATGTATAACAACATGGGAAATGTCCATGACATAATGCGAAGAGCAGAATATAAAAACTGAAGAAACATTGTAATCTCAGGACCTTCAAATGGTTTTTGCTTTTGTTTTCTGTTTTTGTATTTCTAAAATGTCTTTCTGAACCTAAATTACCGGTATAAGGAGAAAATCTCAACTGGCATTATTTGAAAAAAACAACACTGAAGGTCAGAAGGACCTTTTTCAAGCTGAGATTTCTTTCTCTTTTTTAAAAATATATTTTATTGATTTTTTAGAGAGGAAGGGAGAGGGATAGAGAGTGAGAAACATCAATGAGAGAGAAACATTGATCAGCTGCCTCTTGCACACCCCCTACTGGGGATGTGCCCACAACCAAGGTACATGCCCTTGACTGGAATTGAACCTGGGACCCTTCAGTCTGCAGGCTGAAGCTCTATCCACTGAGCCAAACCAGCTAGGGCTGAGATTTCTTTTTGATTAATCCTACCCTTCCCTCCCCACTCCCTGGCACTGAGTCTTCCCAGGAATGTTGCTAAGTCAGAAAGTCCTTTCCCCTTTTCTGCCCCTGCTAATAGGTGGAGCCACCAGAGGCAGAAAGTCCCATGGTCTAACCCCATGTTACACACACACAGCAAGACACACACACAGTAAAGATGGGAACTTGAAAAGTAAATTATTTAACTGGTTATTAAAGAAAACAAGTTATAACAAAAGCAACATCACAATGACTAGCCATCTGTTTGAATGTTGTAAAGATTTCTAGAAGGAAGTTGAGCCAAATTATCTCTAATAACTCCTCTGAGTCCAAATTCTGTGAAATAAATAGTGAGCTGTAATAAAAGGAAGTACAGGGGGACATGAGAAAACACTCTTTTAAGTGGTTGGGATGTGACATGTATCTTCTTCAGCATATACTCTGTGATTTCTGGCACCATTGCCAGCCTGGGATTGGTAAACTGGCCCTTTTTCATGTTTCAAAAATTCACCCTGTATGTAGTGTTTTTCTCCTTGAAAAGACCTAGTCAACTCGATGCTTCTCTCTCTCTCTCTCTCTCTCTCTCTCTCTCTCTCTCTCTCTCTCAGTTCTGAGGCAGTCCCTCTCCCCTCTGCCATCCTACACAGCCTGAATTGTGATGTGGAGCTTCTGCTTAACCACCAGACCCTCAAAGGCCAGCCTCCATCATCCTCCCTGAACGGGCTCAGCATCGCTCTTTCTTCCTCTGCCCTCCTCCCTCTGACAGCTCTTGGAGCACAGGGCAATGGCAAAGGAAGCAAGCATAGGCCTCTGGCAGGGGAAGCGCTCCACATGCTAGTATGTGTATATTTTAGGCCAATATGTTCGTGTATAGTATATGTGGGTTTAGGAGTATTCATCAGATTTAAAATAGATTGAATTTTCCTGGCATGTTTGTGGGAAAGGCAGGACAAAGAGGGAACTGATAGTGGCTGACAGCTGAGAGGCACATCTTACCTCAGCTCATTCTTCTCCATGTTATATGGGAAGGACCATGACTCTCAAATATTGTGCCCAGGATTACTCAGGCCATATGAGGCAAAGCAGGGGTTGGAATCAGATTTGTCCATTTCTTATGGTTTACTTATCCCATTAAAATCACAAGATTTTAAAAAAATGTTCTGAGTATCACATCACTTGAAGAAACAGCAATGAGTGGATATAAAGGTCAGGCTTGTATCACAACAAGATTTCAGTTTAAATTCCAAGTTACAGGTAATTAAATTGTATAACTTAGAATAGAACCATGCTGCTGTATTAGCAAGATAGACACACGTCGTGATGCTTACAACTGAACACAAAAGAGCCATTTAATTTAAACAAGATAATTCAAACATTTACTTTGCCTAAAGCTCATAAGATGCCATTTTATTAAATCATGTTTTCATTTATGTAAGATGATTGTCATATCAGAGCTATTTTATTGTTACAGAAGTTAGAACAGCATAGAGTATTATTATTAAATTAAGACACATAATGAAAACTACTTTTTAGAATATGATACACTTGGCTATATGAAGCTTTTACTTATTTCATAAATCCCAACAGAACCTCCACTAAGTTCTAGGCTCCCAGGAGGCAGCAGATTTCCTTCCCTGAGCAAGAGAAGGGAGAGGGAAGCTGTTGGAAGCTAGATAATGACCCCCCAAAGATATCCGGCCCTAATCCCCGAAACCAGTAAGCGTCACCTTGCACAGAGAGAGGGTCTCCAGAGATGTGATTAAGTTAAGGGTCTTGACATGGAAGATTATTCTTCTAAAAGGGAAGCAGAGGGAGTTTTTGACACAGTCTCGTTGAGGAGAAGATGGTGGAAGATGGAGCAGAGAAATGTTGTCCTTGAGGGTTGAAGTGGAGCGACCCTTGCCCAGATACCCAGAGAGAGGCCCATGTGATCTTGTTCTCGGTTTCCACATAACGTAAAGGGAAATTTTCACAATGCGCGGAGCCCTTGATGTCCTCACATTCCTTGCAGCAGGAACCCGCTTAGGTGGCACCGATTCTGACTTCCAAATGGAATAGTGCGGCTACAGAAGGAAAAGTGATGGCATCTACATCGGAAATCTGTAAAGAACCTAGGAGGAGCTTCTGCTGGCAGCTCACACCATGGAAAAGCCCGCTGGGATCAGTGTCATAACGTCCAGGAGCACCAGCTGGCGAGCCACTGCCATTGCCGGATACTTCACTCCTAGAACCTTCACTAAGGGAGCCTTCCAGGAGCCGAGACGCCTTGGGGGTCCTGATCCCAAGGCTGACCATCAGCCTCTCACAGAGAGGACCTCTCACAGGTCTATGGTCAACCTGTCTACTATCACTCTGCTCTGTGTAACACACACTTTTCCTATGTACCATGGGACATTGCCAGCCCTTGGGAAAACAAGGGGGCTCTTGTGGTGGATGCTGCCTTGGGAAGTTCTGAATGGTACCATCTTCCATGGACACCCATGGGAGGTCATACCTGAACTCTGCTTCTATAGAGATCCTGACGAGATTGAAAAAGAAGAGCAGGCCACAGCTGGGTGGCCCTGTACAAGCTGAAAACGCTATGACCAAGAGGAGTTTCAGGGTGAATGGACTGCCCCAGCTCCTGAGTTCCTGCTGCTCAGCTTGTGTGCAGGTGCCCTCTAGGACTATCCTGCAGTTCCCTACTGAGGACTGGAGCACTCAGCTGCCACTGAAGACAGGACCGTAGTCCCCACTGCTCAGGCCTCTGAGAGGGTAGGGACAACCACTGAGTGATCCTAAGGTGTCCTTCCACAAACTCTTAATAGAATGGAAATAAGATTGATGAAAAATAAACAGATTCTATAAGTTAAAAAAAATAAAAGAGAGAGAGAGAGAGAGAGAGAGAGAGAGAGAGAGAGAGAGAGAGAGAGAGAAGCAGTGTAGCCACAAGCAGCCAAGGAATGCCAATAAGCACCAGAAGGTGGAAGAGGCAGGAACAGGTCCTCTAGAGCCTCCAAGGGAGTGTGGCCCCGCTAATGGATGCCTTGACTTTGGCCCAGTGATGCTGATTTTGGACTCCTGGCCTGCATAGCTGTGAGAGAACAAACTTCTATTGTTTGAAGTCACCAAGTGGGTGGTAATTTGTTTCAGCAGCAACGAGAAGCTAATACTTACATACACATACACTTAAACATGATTACATCCGTAGTGATTGCTAAAATTGGAGACGTGATTAATGGTGACTGGAGGGGTCACTGCAGAGGGCATAGCCTAGGCAGACCTGTCTTCAAGTGAGCATTTCAACAAGGACCTGTGAGCCTAGAGCAGGAGCAGAGAAAGACCACCAGCTGGTACTCAGTGGCTTGCAGGTAAGCAGGGCCACATGGGTATGGGGAACAAATGAAAAGCCAGAGAGATTGAAGCAAGGCAGACCAGGGCCAAGGGTTATGAGGTTGTCAGAGAGACTGGCTGGAGCCACTTTGTGTGAGGTCTGTCAGTCAGAGAAAGGCACATGGATTTCAGCAGGAACTAGTGATCTGCTTTACATTATGGAGAGATCTTCATGTAAAGGCTGGATTATAAGGCTCAGGGGAAATGCAGAATCACAGGGAGAAGGCTGTTGTAGACTGCAGTGGCTCAGAGCAGAGATGCTGCAGGCTGACACCAATGCTCCATCTTGTTCCAGAGACCATCTCCTGCTCTGGGCTCCCCTATTTCAGTGGCATGGCCCCTGTCCCCCAGAACCTTATGGCAGTAAGATTAGTGGTCCTCTCCACTTTGCCCTCTCCCAAACCCTCTGCACCCCTTGCCACCACAAAAGGTCAGATGGCCCCTGATTCCATGACATCACAACCCCCCGTCTTTCTAGTGTCACTGTCGCACTTCTGCAGTCCCTCCTTGAATTTAGCCTGGATGGATAGATTGGAGCATCTGGCTGCACCCTGAGTCTTTTGCTTATTAGCTTGGTGATCCTGGGCAACTTACTTAACTTCTCTGTTCCTAGTGTCATTTATCTGTAAAATGGTGAAAGCAGTGGTCTTCTCTCATAGTAGTGTGATAATAGACGCAAAGTGCTCAAGACAGTGAAGGCCATTATAAATCTTATCTGAATGGTCTTCATCGCCACTATCGGTCTCCTCCTCCTCCTCATTATTTTAACTGACCCCAGCTCCTCCTCCACAGCATTATGGGATTAATCTTCCTCTGGTGCTGCTTGGATCAGATCACTCTCTTCAGACTCCTTGAGCAACTACAGGATGCCTCTCGCATGAAGTGTGAACCCCACAGCCTGGCTTTCATCCCTCATATTCTTCCAGGCTTCCCGTCTCCCTAAGTATTTCTTACACCACAGCCAACAGTGAGCCTCATCTCTTCTCAACAGACGCTGGACTTGCCTTGTCAGCTCCAGTCCCCCTCGGTGTCTCCAGCCTGCTCCTGCTTCCCCCAAAGCTGCTTCCAGGGCACATTATCTGGAGGCCACAGCTGAGCTTTCCAGTCTTTGAAAGCTTCAAATGGTTCTCAGCACTTCCGTGGGAGCCCTTACCCTGCTCTCCCTTGAATAATCTCACTTATTAACGTATCTATATTGGGTGGCGACCCTTCCTTTATCCTGTTTGCTTTTCACAGAAAAGACCTCACTCAACACAGTTTAACTGGAGGCAGTGCACCAGGCCTGGTGCCCTGTGTTCCTCCACAGCAGAGCCATCTCCTGGGGGCCTTGTAAAGGCAGCAGGGCCTGGGGGTGGGTAGTGGGCATCACTGTCCCTAAGAGGCAAGGCCCAGAGCAAGCAAATTGGGAGCATACTCCTTTCCCCACGTAGGATTCTAGGATTGGCTGTGTGGTCCCTGAGGAAAATCTGTCCTTGTCTTGTTAGCGGCATCTTCCTAGATGACCAGCAAGGTGTCAGCCCACCCACAGCTTTCCTTGGGCCACAGTCAGGAGCCCTCAGCCCACTCCAGCTTGCAGCTATGATGACAGAGCAGGAAACATGATTGCAGAACTCCAGCGCACAGGATTCTAGGAGAAACCATTTAGAAAGGCAGCCCACTTTCCGGTGTGGCTATGAGGGCCCTGCACAAAGATCTGGGGAGGAAGCTAGAGGGAGTGTGACTAGAGGGACAAAGTTTAAGACCAGAGCTGAGGGGTATATGAGGGGACGACCTCCTCGTGGAGCCCCAAGTCTGCAAGGTGTGGGAGAAGGAAGCAATTGCTGAGAACTCCAACTCTAATCCTCCCTGCACACTTGGAAGTGCTCCGTGGAGATGACGTGTGGCAGTCCTGGGTCTTGTCTCACCCACTCTCCCACCCAGTGCACAGGCACATTTTCATGGAGGAAGGGGGATTCTACTTCAAGATCAGAAAGAAATTTGGGGATGCATGTTTTGGTCCCCTTTCCCACCCTCTCTTCATTCTTCCCAAAGGAGGAAGAGGCGACCTGGTTGATAAGTCCAGGGAGGACACTAGCCCTGGCATCTCATCCCACATAGCAATGGGAGGGGTGCTTGGCCTCAAAAGTGGGAGCAGGCTCAGCCTTCTCTTGCTCTCATGGCCCATCTGTGCTCAGGCAGATGGTTCCTGTGAGCTCCCAGGCTCCATGGTGTGGAGTTGGCAGGGGGGTCACAAGCCAGACAGGCCTGCTCTTGGGAAGCCCAGCCAGGTGTCTCCCCTCTTGGTTCCTTCTCCTCCATCTGTGACTCAGTGGGGAGGTCAGGCCAGACTTCCCTGGGGCCTCATGACTTTAATTCTGGGGGAGGGAGTGAGAAGGCACATGCAGTAGTCCCCCTTTATTCATGACAGATACACTCTGAGACCCCCGTGGATGCCTGAAACCTCAGATAGTACTGAACTTTCACCTTTCACATAAAGAAAGCATTTTACAGCTTCTCTTTGGCGTCTGAATTGTCAACATCACTATTCTTGCATCTTGCGCTTTGGAGCCATTTTAAAGTAAAATAAGAGTTACTTAAACACAAGCATTGCGATACTAAGTGGGGAGCACATACAGCATGGGTGTGCTGGACAAAGGGATGACTCACGCCCGGCCAGGGCAGAGCAGGAAGCCGAGAGTTCATCACACTACTCAGAACAGTGCACAGTTTAAAATTTTTGAGTTGTGAATTGCAGAAATTTTTCATTTCATATGTTTGAACCGAGGTTGATGGCAGGTAGCTGAAACCCTGGAAAGCAAAGCCACGGATAAGGGCTTTATATCCTCCATAAGCGAGTGCAGTGTGGGTCCACCGTGTCTCCCCTCTGCTGGGTCTAGCTCATGCTTGAACACACGCATGCAGTTGTCCCTCTCAGTTGAGTATCTGCTAAGCTGCTATTCAGAAAGGAATCCATGAAGAAATAAAGACCCAGTGAGATTAACATCCCAAATCTCCCCCAAGTCACTGGGTGCCTCCTGCTGTGCCTCGGGTACACCACCCTCACCAGATGCCAGCTCCTGCCCAGAGATTAAGAAGCAGGTAAGTTAAATTGGTGATCTGAGATTCCACCTTGGGGTATTAACTTCAGTCAATTATTGAAGTTACTGCTAGTTTTGAAATAGTGTTTGCTTTAAATCTCCAATAATGTAAATCTCACAGGCAGGCAGAGTCCCTCAGCAGCCATTCCAACTCTGTGAGAAACCAGAAAAGCTGCTGAGACGTTAACGATGGTGAAGATCCAGGCCTAGTTTCACTAACACAACAATCACCTTTATCACCCAGAGAGGAGGTGCGGAACTTGGTTTTATTTCATTCATGTTGTAGAAAGAGGCCAGTGATTTGGGTTTCAAATAACAGCAAAATAGTTCAATTATGCAAATCATAAATGAGATTATATGATGTTGTTATGAATAAAATACATGCACCAATCTAAGCAGGCATTTCTCCCTTGCTAATTCTCATACCGTATTTGTTTGTATTTAATATACCATTAAGATCTAATCTCCTAGAATTTTTTCATTCAACCAATATTTACTACCGTGTACTAGTGGTCCGCGTTGGCTCTAGGGAACCCCTAGTCCACTGAGTGAGATCAGATCTGCTCACAAAGAAACGCAGTTACAATCCTGCCGTAAGGGCCATCAAAGGGTGGATTGGTTTGCTACAGCTTCAGAAACAAAGTACCAGAAATCAGGTGACTTAAAACAACTGAAATTCATGTCCTTACAATTCTGGAAGTTAGAAGTCCAAAGTCAAGGTGGCCACACTCTCTCTAAAGACTCTAGGGGAGGAGCCTTCCTCTTCTCTTCCAAGTTTCTCTTGGTCGCCAGTGCTGCTCGGCACTCCTTAGCTTGTCTGTGCGTCACGGCAACCTCTGCCTTTATCACCACACAGTGCTCTCCCTGTGTGTTATTGTGTGCAGGCAGCCTTCCTGGCACGAGGACACCAATGTTACTGGATTAGGAGCCCACCCTACTCCAGTGGAACCTGAAATGGTTTCTCCTAGAATCCTATGCACTGGCGCTCTGCCTACCCATGCAATCATGTTTCCTGCTCTGTCATCATAGCTGCAAGCCAGGCTGGGCCACTATGACTGAAGTCAGACCTCAGGTATGATCTTATTTGGAAACTAGGTGCACAAAAATGTGTGCACTTGGGGGGTCCCTCAGCCTGGTCTGCACCCTCTCCAATCAGGGAACCGTCAGGGTTGCTGGCTCCTAACCACTCACCTGCCTGCTAGCCTGATCCCCCTAACTGCTCTCTGCCTGCCTGATAACCTGTAGCTGCCTCTGCCTCAGCCCTGCCATCATGGCATGGCTTTGTCCGGAAGGATGTCTGGAAGGTCGTCTAGAAGATGTTCAGTCTAATTAGCATATTACTTTTTTATTAGTATAGATGCCACCTTCTCTTAAAAATGCAGGTTATTAGCAGGTTTTCCTATTGTGGAAGGGGAGCCTGCAGTAGCATCCTGGGTTCTGACCAGGCTTATGCACTGGTGCTTTATCTCAGCAAGATGAGATTCCTAAAAGAAGACTCTTGGATGTACCTTGAACATTTCCATTGATTTTGCCAAATCATCCTCCAAAAATGTTGAACCACTTTAAACTCCCACCAGCAACCATGCGTGTGCCCTCTGTCCTACTTTGATGCCAATATCATTGATTTCCCTCTAGAAGCTTCCCTCCCCTCAGCCCGGACTGCTTGGCACTTGAGCCAAACTCACTGTTCAGCCTGGGACTTGATTTCCCAAGATAGAATTATGGAGGAGGAAAAATAGTGTTCCTCTATCCTTCTGAGTTCTTACTGGAGGCCCTTGTAATAAAAGACAGATTACCAAGAGAAAAACAAAAGTTCATTAACATGTGTACCTCATGTATATGTGGGAGATCCCAGGGAAAAATTAATAACTCCCCAAGATGGCTCAGAATCCAGATTTAAATACCTTCTTCCTAGGGAAAGGGGATGGGAAATGTGTAGGCCTCTTAGAGGAGAGTACATGAGTTTTAGGAAAGATGAATGGGGATGCGGGAGATAGTAACAAAGTTTGGGTGTGATTTCAACTTGTAGTCTCCTGTGACAGGAGTCAGTCTTCACTGGCTGATGACACTTTTCCCATTGAGGGAACCTTTTGGGGGTCCGATTTTAGGCAGATCAGGAGACTTTAGAGAAAGCCTCTCCTTGCATTTGCTGTTTTTTAAGCATCTGCAGCTCAAGATCATCAATATAACAACACAGCATATGCTGGGGTGGCATGTTCTCTGACCTTCAGAATAAACCCAACAAAAGCTTGTTTCCTTTCTTAGATGATCTGGCACAGTAGTGTTATTCCCTGGAGACAGTATTCTGACCAGACCTTCCTGGGAGAGGTCATAATGTACACTGTGCTTGTAGAAAGGTGTGGGCCATATCACTAAATAAACCAGGGTCAGTTTTCTCATCTTGTGGAAAGGGAGATAAAGTTATGATAGTTTATTTCCCTTTCCACAGGTTTCCTGCAGATTTGTGTCTCTGCTGTAGCCCCAGTGGCCCCAGCGCCTCTGTGGCTCTGGAGCTAGGAGCTGCTGGGTGCTGGGCCCACTGTGGGCTGTGTCTCCGCTCCTCCAACCCCAGTGGCCCCAGCACCTCCACAGCCAAAGGGCTTGGAGCTGCTGGGGTGCCAGGCACCCTGCAGGCCGAGTCCCTGCACTGCTTCAGATCCTAGTGGCCCCAGCACTAAGGTGGGGCTCAGAGCCTCTGGGGTGCCAGGTGCCCTGCAGGCTGGGTCCTTGCACTTCAGACCCCAGTGGCTGGCCACTGGGATCCAAAGCACGGAGATCCGGCCTGCAGGGGGCCTGGCACCCCAGTGGCAGATGCAACCAAGCAGGCTCAGAGGCCCTCTTCCAGTATGCTGGGGCAGACCGCCTGCGTCGTCACCATAGCAACAACACAAGCGTCTTGTCACAGCCACTGCCATCTTTGTCTTGGAGTGATGGTTAATTTGCACATTACTCTTTTTATTAGATAGGATAGAGTTATTGCAGATCAAATCAGATCAATATGTCTATGCATTGGGTCTAAGGTTAAGACTTCGGTGTATTTTTATTAACAGGTACATGCAGGTTGTTGAATTTTTTGGAAAAAAAAAAACAAGTTGTAAACTTCATTAAAAAATAAAAATGAGGTTCTTAAGAATCTCAATTTGAGCAGATATGAAACCATTTAAAACCCTTTAAAGGTGTATTGAGAAAAGCCAGGCTTTAAAAAAAAAAAAACATTTACCATTACCAAAAAGAGATGCCTAAAAAGAATAAAATGATGAAAAATAATTTTGAAAAACACCCTGCTGTATAGATAATGCAGATAGTTCTAGTTATCTGGGCAAAAAGCAAGCACTTAACATCTTCAGCTCTAACCTTTTGTTCATTTCTTATTGATAGAATTTCATATTCATTTCTGCTTGTGGGATGACTAAACTGAGTGATGGTAAGAGATAGTAAGCCAGCATTTACTCAGCCGTGCCTTGCTGAGCCTTGAGAGCCAACGAATTCTCAGCTGGTGAATCTGCTGCTTTAGTCTGTTTGCCACCATGTGGTTTAGGGTCTGTGTCAGTCAGTAATTGAAGTTGTGGTGGCAGGATCCACATTGAGGTGGCTACTGACCTTGGGTCTCATGGCCTTGATTTTCCTTATCTTCTTCATTGCTGTCCTTGCTAGGCTGTCCTTGGCGAGGAATCAGGGTCTACAGCCCTCATACATATTCTGTCTCACTGGTCTACCTTGCTCCCCTGTCCCCTGGTTGTCAGCACCCTCTGCCCCTCCTCCCTACACAGGCAGGCTACAATGCCCAGAAGGTCTCCCAATGCAATACTTTGGGAATTGCAGCCTGCAGCAAGGCCAAGGTTGTTGGGCCTAGCTTTCAGGAGCTCTCTGATCTCTCATGCTTTCCCCACTCACTATTCTGGTGATTCTGCTGGTAATTGCGTGGAGAGCCCTGCGAGGTGGGTAACATCTATCGTGGCTATGGCCTGCTGCGTATTTCCTGCCTGGAACTCCACCAGGGCCTGTGGCATTGGCTGCCTCTGCACCTTTTTCTCCTTCAACGTCAAACTCTCTCCATCTCCCACTGCAAAGGGGCCTCCTGGAGTGACCCAGCTTTATAGCTGTCTGATGTGTAAATGCATCTTCCTTGGTGTCATTCCTGGTAATGTAACCACATCTGTTTCTTACATTGAATCATTTCACTGTTCCCAAAGCCTTCATCGTGATGACCTTCTTGTTCCCACAAGCAGGCACCACTGATGGGAGGCCGGCCGCTGGGGTCACCTCTCCCTGTGCTGCCGCCCGTGGTGCCGGGCTTGATGTTGGGTGGCTGCTGGGTCTTCTCCAGGCTGCTCCCTGGGTATGATGGCAGCTGGGCTGGCAGCGATGGTAGGCTGGCTGTCAGATCTCTCTGGGGGCCACTCGAAACTGAAAATCTGGGTTGAAAGTTTCTTCAACATTCCTTAGAGAATACATTTCACAGAACCTGGCTAGTTTTATGAAACAAAACAAAACCTTTGGAGGAAAGTGTAACATTCCTCCAAATTCAAAATGTGTACAAAAATATGAATCTCTGTCTTTGATTTTTGGAGTGTTTTCCCCCCGTAGCTAACTATAAAACTTCCACAGTGGGAACTGAGAGGTGTTCTCCATTTCTTTCCAGCATATTTTAACATTTTATTTTAAAATGCTGAACTTCTCCCCAGCAACATGTAGCCTTAAATCAACAGTGTCAGCCGTTCAAACTCCAAACCCCCCATACGGGATGTGGAGCAAACTGTATCTGAAACCTACTCCAAGATAGATCATACACAAGAAACCTTTGAATAATCCACATTCTCATTCTCAAGATGGTCTCTTAGAAAATGTAGGCCCAGACATAACAAGCTCATTTTTCTCATCCAAATTGTAATTCAAGTCCAGGAAGGTGTATTCGTTTACATGAAATATTCTTTTGAAGAAGTTCCTCCCAGGTGAAGAATTTTAAATATTCTTCTCTCAACAGCGGAGGCAGACAAATGACTTTGGCTGGTACAAGGTTACATTTCTCACAGCCAGGATATTCCAAATGGTTTCTTATTCTACGGGATCAATAAACAGCCACACTCTTACGCATAAAGCTGTCTCAACCTCACCAATGCTAACACAGACCATTTCTTGAGCTTCCCCCAAGGTGGAGCCTTAAAAAATACTGACATCTTTGAAATAACGTACAATAACAAAGACAAGAAAAGAGTGAAGAGGAGAGAGACAAACTCACCTGCAGACTTGATCTCAAGGCGTTGTTGAGTGCAGCTCAGGCTTTCTTCTTGGGCAGAAGAGACACAGACCAAAATTAACTCTGTCAGCAAGAATAAGCCTGGGGTTGGGGGGGCAAACGGGGGGAAAAGGAGACATATGGAATACTTTAAACAACAACAACAATAATAATAATAAAAGGAGTAAGTCCAGATTTCTGTCACAGTCATCTTCACCCCAGACAGTTCCTAGAAGAAAAGCAGCCAGTGTGCAGGACAATCACTGTTAGTTACAAAACCCCTCAAAGGACCTTAAACCTGCAGAAGAACATTTCAATGCTGTAATGTCCATGTATATACTTCCTTAGGCCTGGGGTTCAGGTGGCTGGATCCCAGTCCATACAGCCCTCTCTGCCAGTGCCTGTTCATGAGTTCTATCGGCTCCCCCACCCATTCACCCCTGAGGACCAGAGTACCCATAGCCTCACATGTTTCTCTTTATACCATTTCCTTCTAGAAGCAAAATTATGAGAAAATTTTGCCTATCTACTTCCTGGAAGGTTTTATGGAAACACGTGTTCTTTTCAAAAATAGGATGACATTTTCTAAGAAGCTTTCGTGAAAAGGTAGGATCCGAACCAATCTGTCATCCTCTTTCCTTGGCATCTTCTAGCTCCCTTCCCATTTCACTGTGACTGGAAATACATTGGCCTTAAGTCCAGGAAGGTAGGCCGCCTCTTGGGTTTGCTTCCCCTAAACCCTTCCAGCAAATAGCAGAGAAGATCAGCTTGGGCTTCTGCAAATACAGCCATTTTGGCAACCATGCTTGTCCAATTATTCAACAATGGAAGGACCTTCTGTCAGTATTGTTATTGAATAGACGAACGCTCAGTGAAAACAGGCAAATATGAAACTCAGTGGAAAACCTTAGTTAAAAGTGCGGAAGACCAGCAGTGACAATAAAACACATCCACAATACAGTAACCTTGGAGCTCCCCAAACAAATGGGAAAAGAGAATTAGAAATACAATAGCATCCAATAGTAGATATTTACTGAGAGTCTATAGTGTTCCAAGCAATATCCTAGATTCTGTAGGTAGAGAAGGATATGGTTCTTAAAGAAAGACTTTGACCCTGACCTTGAGGACCTCAGGGATAAATGTAGATGCAAAGCGATGAATGCTTTTTACAACACAATGAGGGAGTTCCTACAGCACAGATGAGAAGGAAATCATCTGAGAGCAGAGAGAGGCACCTGATCTTTGTGAGAGCAACCAGAGACAGTTCATCAGAGGATATTCATCAATTAGAAATGTTAAAGGGTGGGCTAGCCAGACAGACCAGTGGTGTATGCAACATATCGAGGGCCTTCAGCAGGCATTCAGTGTCACAAGCATGTCAAGCTGGCATGGGTTTGAACCAAGTTGACAGGCTGCCTGTCCCTGACAAAGAGCCTGGGTCAGTCTCCATTTTTTAATCTGAAAAATGGTACAGTAATATCTATCTCATAAAATTATTATAAGTAAAACCCCATAACACATACCTAATGCTCAGCACATTCTAGGCTTTCAATGCAATTTCTGTTAGTTTTTCTGTTTTGTGCTTTGGTTCTTAAACTGAATAATGACCCATATTTAAGAGAGCCCCAATGGAAAGACTTTATGAGCTTCTAACCCCTCAGCTTTGTATTTAAAAAGAAAAAGAGGATATGGTGCAGCTCCCCAAGGCATTGCATCAGGGAGAGAACTTGCTGGTTCTCCAGCTGAGCCTGGGAGACTTTGAGGGATATTTGAAGAGTCATCCCATTTCAGCACGCCTGCTTGGTTTACAGACAGCCCGCTTGCATAATCAGTACTGGCTCAGGGTAGCCAGTGGTATGCCGGCTCACCCTGCACATCAGGACTGCCTATCGATTCTCAGCTCTGGGATAGCTCTGCTGGCAAAAGTCAGGGTTCTTACTCTGCTCTAGAGAGGCAGATTTGGGGAGCTGCAGCTGACTCTTGGGAGGCAGCTGGGGCCTGACTGTTCTCACAAGTAACTCACAGACTGGAACCATCAGTGAGCTGAGCAAGCACCTAAGGGTGACCAAGAAATGAGCTGCTGAGGACAGAGCTGTCCAGGCAAGTTAGTGGAGCAGGAGAGAGATTCTGCTCTCGAGTCCACAGCATCAGAAAGCAGCATTGATTAAGCACCGCATACCAGGGTTGCCAGACTTAACAAACAAAATGCCCGATGTTTCAATTAAATGTAAGGTGACCAGATTTTAACATTGATAAAGCGGGACACCATTGACGGGGGGGGGGGGGGGGTTCTTTTATTATTATTATTATTATTATTATTATTACTTAAAATATTACAAAGAATAGTACATATGTCTCTTTCCAAAAATCGGAACTTTTTAAAAATGCCGCGGGACATGGGACAAATTGTTAAAAATCGGGACTGTTCCGCCAAAAGCAAGACATCTGGTCACCTTAGATGTGAACTTCATACAAACAATAGATTGTTTTTTACTATATGTTTCAAATATTGAATGGGCCACACTTATACTAAAAAAATTGTCTAATTGTCTATTGTTTATCTGAAATTCAAATTAACCTGGGTATCCTGTATTTAGATTTCAAATATTTCGTGGGACATACTTATCCTGAAAATGTATCTTTTGTTTGAAATTTGATCTTCAAATTTAACAGGGACACCTGTATCTTATATCTAGCAAGGCTTCCACATACACATACACATACACATACACATACACATACACATACACATACACATACACATACACATAGACATACATATGCATGAAGGAAACAGGCACAGTTCTGGCTGCTACAGCCCCGCCACCCAAAGCAGAGAATCGCCTTTAGAAAAAGTCAGAACTTCTCAGCCTGGACTTCCACAATCTGCCCCTCTTTGCCAGCCCTTTCCTGCTCTTTCCCAACACAGTCACCCCATCATGGCCTGGGAAATCCTCTTCCTGACCCCCAAATATGTCTAATATCTTACTGTCCCCAACAGGGACATAGCCTTGCAATGCTCTCACTGCTCCTGTTCACAGACCCACTTCTCATCTAAGCATCAAGACACACTCGCCTGACACCTCTCCTCTACATACTATATAATAAAAGCCTAATATGCAAAATTTTCCCCCCACCAGAAGTTCAGCCAGGAGTTTGACCAGGAGTTCAACCAGTGGTCGGGGCCAGCTGGTCCCACCCTGACCAGTGGCGATGGTAGGCAGCCAGGGGAAGGGAGGCCCCTGCTGGCTAGGGATCCTACCCATGATTTCATGCATGAATTTCATGCACTGGGCCTCTAGTATTCTATATTACCCTTCCCAAGACCTTTCGGTAGTCCTGAAGGGACCCCTTTCTGCTTAGAGCTCAGGGAATGTCTGCTTTCTCCCTGACTCACTTGGCCTTGGGCTGCCTTGCTTAGTAGTTTTCACATGTTTCTTTGGCAAGCATGAATGGAGGACCATAACTTACAGGGAAAGAAATGACTCAATTTCTTATTCCTTTATATCTGTTCTGAGCTCCCACTTGCCTGGCTGGTGGCTAAAATAATCCCAGTCATTATGTGGGCCCACACCAGGTGTCCATGTGACTCCTAGGCTGTAGCATGTGGCAATGGGGAACAGTGTGGGACAAAGGGTGGGGCAGGGAGCAGGTGCTAACCACTCAGTCTTCAAGTCTGAAACTACACCCCAGCACATACACATGCCATCTCCCAAATCACATGGGAATGCAGACAAATGTGTCAACACTATTCTACCTGTACGAGCTTGCTCCAAAGTCAGGTCTTTGATGAAGCCTTTGCTGACTCCAGAAGCAAGGAGCCAAAGCCCTCTCAGAGCTGGCAGACCTTCCTGACAGTGTTCCTCCCTTCTTCCCGGCTGCCTCATGTGCTGCTTCCCCAGGCTCACTCTGTAGCAGCCATACAGCCTCCTCGCTGTTTCTCATATGCTCACGCCATGCACACCCCTCTGCATGGTCTCTACCTTTGCGGTTCCCTCTGCCTGGGATGCCCCCTAACAGCTCACTCTCTGTCCCCATTCAGATCCTTGTTGCAAGTGAAGTCTGTCCTAACTGAGTATTTATAATTATAGTGTCACTAGGAGCCTGGTGTATGAAATTTGTGCACTGGTGAAGGGGATTCCTCAGCCTAGCCTGCCCCCTCTCACATATTGGGAGCCCTCAGGGGGTGTCCTACTAACGGCTTAGGCCCACTCTCTGCTCCCATTGGGGAACGGGTCTAAGCCGCAGTCTGGCCTCCCTTTGTGGGAGGCAACCAGGCTGATCAGGGGAAGCCACCAGCCCCATCATCCCGCTGCTGCAGCCACTGCCAGTCACTGCAGCCACCAAGGTGTTTTCATCAATACGAACTTCAGTCCCTTCACCATGAAGAAATGACAACCTTCTTTAGATATTTTCAAGATGTGTCTTTCATAGGATATGACATTTCTTTCATTTTTTTTTTATCCTCACCTGAGGATATGTTTCCATTGATTTTTAGAGACTGTGGAAGAGATGGGAAAGACAGAGAGAAATATCAAAGTGAGGGGAACACTTCAATTGGTTGCCTCCTGCATATGCCCTGACCTGGGCCCTGGCCAGGGAGGAACCTGCAACCTAGGCCCATGCCCTTAGTCAGAATTGAACCCAGACCCTGCAGTCAGCAGGCTGAGGCATTATGCACTGAGCCAAACCAGCTAGGGCAGGATATGACATTTCTTAGCCCTCCAGCAGTGGGCCTTCATTGTTTTTCTCCAGGAGTGTGGTGGAAAAACCCTAGGTCACCTTTTTGGATTCTTATTATCCAAGTTACTAAGAATATTCCCAGTGGCATACAGGGAGTTTAGCCAATGAGCAGTCAGAAAAGTTGTTTCCTCTGTAGTTTACTCCCATCACCGGCTCCACCCCTGCCCCTCCAATCCCAGCTCCACCTCTGCCCAGGCCTGTAACCTCTGGCCAAGGCTGCAGGCCTGGGCAGAAGACTCCCAAACCCCTCCGATCGCCGGCTTTACAGAGCCCAGGTCTCTGCGGTCACCAGCTCTGATCCTGCCCACTGCCATTGCTGGCTCTGCCCTTATACCACTGGCAGCCTCTGGCCAAGGCTGCAGCCTGGGCAAGAGTCCCCCAGGCCCCTGCATTGCCGGCTCCACTGGTGCCCAGACCGCTGTGATTGCAGGCTCCGCCCCTGCCCCTCTGATCGCTGGTTCTGCAGAACCCGGGCCCCTGCGATCTCCGGCCTTGCCCCTGCCTAGGCCTTATGCCTGGGTAGGGCACCCTCATACTCCTCCAATCACCAGCTCTGCTCCTACCCATGCCTGAGGCCTCTGGCGAAGGCCTCTGATCTGGGCAAGGGACCCCATCCCCCTCTGATTGCCTGTTCTGCTTCTTGGGCCCCCCAACTCCCCAGTCACCTACCCGGCTAACAGGCCTGACACTTCAGTGGCAGGGCTGAGCCAGACTGGGCGCTGCCATCTTGTGGCCATGGGGGAAGCCATCTTTGTGACAGAGTGACACCTAATTTGCATATTACTCTTTTATTAGATAGGATTCCCAGCAACTTCTGTCCCTGGTGTGGTTCTTTTCTCCTTAGTACTTATACAATAACATACACACTATTTACCAGCTTTTCTCATTTGCTGTTCACCAGCCCCCACACGGGAACATAAACTCCACAGAGTGGGATTTCTTCAGGCTGTTATGTTTCACTGCTGTAGCCCTCCTGCCCAAGACATGACAGTCAACAAATATTTGTTGAATGAGTAGATAAATGCATGATTTTTTTCTTGTGTATTTTCACAAAACACTATAAAAATCTGTAACTCCACCTAGTTTCTTTCCTCATGTCCACCAATCTCCCCTCAGCCCCACCCCTGGAGACGGTGTTTATGAAGAACGAACAAGCCAGGGAATGGAAGCAAAAGACGTGTATTCCAGTCCTTAATTCATAATAGGCGCTTGGTAAATGCAAGTGATCAAATGAAAGAGGGACATTCTGAAAATACATATACAAACACCTCAGAGAGATCAAGCAGGTAATCCTGGGCCTTTGTAGAGAGGAAAGACAGGCAGGGAGTGACAATCCTTCAATAGAGGTGGGACCCGCCTGACCCCCCAGTGCCCTTGCCTAGTGGGCCACACGCAAGCCCCAGCCAGAGCTGTTGGGTGCAGTCTCTGGTGGTGGAGCAGAGTAGAGTTAACTGGCTCCTGTGGAGATGGAACCCAGACTTTGGCCTCATTAGCACCAGTTGCAACCAAGCAGTTACATACAGACTCCACAAAACAGAGAGATCACAGGGTGGCTGGGCCCGGTGCATGAATAAACCAACACACCTATAAATAATGAAATGTTTCCATGAGGCACAGGGTTAGCAAGACTTCTGAGGAGAGTGCTGAGGGGGAAAGGAAGGGCATCTGCTTTTTCTCCTCTGGGCCAGGGAAGGCGGTGCCACCTCTGGGTGTTTACAGGTAGGCAGTGGTCTCCTCAATCTGAACACACCAGCAATTTGCAACTCAGGATTTGCTGCTGTTGCTACTATTCTTATAATTTTTAAAAAGGAACTTTTACGTTCTATTTTTCAATTACAGTTTAAATGCAATAGTATTGTGTACTAGTTTCAGGTGTACAGCATAGTGGTTAGGAAATCATATACTTTCTAAGTGTCCCTCCCTATGTTTCCATTACCCACCTGACACCACATGTAGTTATTATAATATTGTTGACTATATTTCCTATGCTGTACTTTACACCCCCATGACTATTCTGTAACTTCCAATTTGTACTTCTTATTCCCTTCGCCTTTCTTACCTAGTCTGCCACACCCGCGTCCCTCTGGTAACCATAGTCTGTTCTCTGTGTCTATGAGTCTGTTTCAGTTTTGTTTATTTTGTTCTTTAGACTTCACATATTAGTGAAATCATATGGGATTTGTTTTTTTCTGACTTATTTCACTTATAGTACCCTCTAGGTCCCTCCAATGGTAAGATTTCACTCTTTTCGTTGCCAAGTAATAATATCCATCATGTATATGCACCATGGCTTTTTTTTTAAATTTATCTTTATTGTTCAGATTATTACAGTTGTTCCTCTTTTTTCCCCCCATAGCTCCCCTCCTCCCATTTTCTACCCCACCCTCTGTCCCCCGCCCCACTGTCCTCATCCATAGGTGTATGATCATTGTCCATTCTCTTCCCACACCCCCAACACCCTTTACCCCTGAAAATTGTCAGTCCACTCCCTTTCTATGCCTCTGATTCTATTCTATTCACCAGTTTATTCTGTTCATCAGATTTTTTATTCATTTGATTTTTAGGTTCACTTGTTGATAGATATGTATTGGTTGTTCATAATTTTTATCTTTACTTTTTCTTCTTCCTCTTCTCAAAGGATACCTTTCAGCATTTCATATAATACTGGTTGGGTGGTGATGAACTCCTTTAGCTTTTTTTTTGTCTGTGAAGCTCTTTATCCGACCTTTAATTCTGAATGATAGCCTTGCTGGGTAAAGTAATTTTGGTTGTAGGTTCTTGCTGTTCATCACTTTGAATATTTCTTGCCACTCCCTTCTGGCCTGCAGAGTTTCTGTTGAGAAATCAGCTGACAGTCGTATGGGTTTCCCCTTGTAGGTAACTAACTGTTTTTCTCTTGCAGCTTTTAAGATTCTCTCCTTGTCTTTTGCTCTTGGCATTTTAATAATGATGTGTCTTGGTGTGGTCCTTCTTAGATTCCTTTTGTTTGGAGTTCTCTGCGCTTCCTGGACTTGGAAGTCTATTTCTTTCACCATGTGGGGGAAGTTTTCTGTCATTATTTCTTCAAATAGGTTTTCAATATCTTGCTCTTTCTCTTCTTCTGGTACCCCTATAATTCTGATGTTGGTACGCTTGAAGTTGTCCCAGAGACTCCTTACACTATCTTCATACTTTTTGATTTTTC
>PVJC01005681.1:0-27471 GCA_004026665.1 Murina feae
AGGGGAGGGGGAGAGAGTTATAGGGAAACATCAATCTATGGTTTCACTTATTTATGCATTCATTGGTTGATTCTTATATGTGTTCTGACCAGGGATCTAGCCCACAACCTTGATGCATTAGGACAACGCTCTAAACAACTTAGCAACCCGACCAGACCACATTTTAAAGAAAAGAAAAGCTGAGGCACAGAGACAGGTGAACTTGCCCAAGATCCCTCAGTTGGTAAGTCCAGTAAGTCGAAGTGATGGAATTTGAACCCTGGCCTTCATGGATCCATGGTCCCTGCTCTAAACACTATACTACCAACCTCAGAGGGTTATCTAAAAACTTAGATAACTATGTTTCATTCCTGTTGTTTTCTGGGTGTCAGTTTGTAACATCTATATGTGAAACAAATGCTCCAGGATTATATTTTGTTTTAATAAAATTTGGTACAAAACAACCAAGGTACAACTTTAACACAAATCTACTCAATATGTGCTTACAGAATTTGACCTTTCCTAATACACTTCAGGCATGGAATCATTCAGAAATCAAGTCTTCAACTAAATCTCACCAAAGTACTTAGTGCCAGCTGAGTAAAAGGTTTTCTCACACCTCACAAAAGAAATTGCACACAGACAACTGCCCAATCCTATACAATATGCTAAGTGTCCCACTGTTCACTCGACCATTTGACCAGTTGCTATGATGCACACTGACCAACGGGGGGCAGATGCTCCAACTGGTAAGTTAGCTTGCTGCTGGGGGTCTGGTTGATCGGGACTGGATGAGATGGCCAGACACGCCCTGGAGCCCTCCCGTGGCCTCTCCCCAGGCCCTGATCATGCACCGGTGGGGTCCTGGATTGTGAGGGTGCAGGCCAGGTTGCGGGACCCCACCAGTGCATGAATCCGTGCACCAGGCCTCCAGTAAGTTACATAAAGACAAAGAGAAGGGTTTAATACAAAGGTGTAGTTCTCAAAACTTACATTATCAGAATTGCCTAGAGACCTATTTTAAGAACAGAGGCCCAGAATCAAAGGGCCAGAGTCTCTGTATTTATGCTAAGTTCCCCAAGTAATTCCCATTCTGACCAATCTGAGAACCACTAACATAGAACACTGTCGTTTAATAAAAACAGGTATGAGGCAAAACTATCTATGAAATTATTACTCAACTCACCTTGATTAACTTGGATAACTTACAGAAAATAAAATTTTATGAAGGAGAAAAAAATATATACATGTAAAAAAAATGACCGAAACTAGGAAATATACTGAATAACTTGTAACTGTTTAACCAAGTCATTATTATAAATGTTCTGAGATAACGTTTACATAAAAATGTACTCATTAGAAAGCTAATTGATACCAAATTACATAGACCACAAAAATCTATGTTGTTCATCTCTCTACTTAAAGCAGAAATTTCCTACGCAATGCTTTACTTACATGCAAAAGGTGCTCGGATGAGATGGATGTTTTGCTTGACTTCTTTGATGTCCTGAGCTGTTTGTAGTTCTTTATTTTTCTTCAACCTAGGATAGCAAAGGTCAAAATTTCAGTTACTAAAACTTTAAGGTCAAAATTTCAGTTACTAAAGCTTTAGGCATTAATCTGTAATTTTTTTAAATAAAATTTACTAATTAAATAAGCCATATAGATTAAGAATGGGAACTCAATTATTTTCTAGTTACAAATTAGCTTAAATAGGATTCCTACACTATAAACATGTTCATTCAGTATACCTTGTGCCTAACTGGAAATAAAATGACGATTCAATATATATTAGTGGAGTAAATGAAGGAATGAGATTGAAGGAAGAAATTAAATTTCAGACATCAATGTCTATTATATACATGCAGTACAAATCTTAGAGCCTAGATCATCTCTCCTTAAACAGAGAACAGTCTCTGTTACCTAATATTTTAAAACAATTCAATAATTACAAGAGCACAAACTCTAAAGATATTCAACAAAAAACTAACAGAGTTGTTCCCAAACATTTTGGCCCCTTCTCTGAAATACTTTAACAATCTTTTAAAGCTAAAAAGCTGTTGGTGCATGCTTCTTTTCTATGATAGCCTGCCACAGAGACAAGAGTTTTAAATAAAAAGTGAATGTGGCAAAATGCTAACAAAATATGCAAGAGTTATTTATACTATTCTTACCAGTTTTTGTAAGTCTGAAGTTATGGGGAAACAAGCCTCTAAATGTCTAGTAGCAATTGTTTTTCCAAGAGTTACTCTATACATATACTCATACCTGTTCATTATAAATTTAGCTTGACGTTTCTGTTTGATCTCTTCAACTCTCTTCATTGCATCAACTACAAAACAATTCATAAAAGTTACCAAATTATTCACATTCAAGCAAGAGCTTTAATAATAACTTCTTTATTCTGATTTAGAAATTGGATAAATGAAAAACTCATTTTTTTAAAAACCCTACTAAAACAGCTGAGGTACCCTTTGCTGACACCACTGTTAACTATTTTTTACAAGTATAATTTCTCTAAGTTTTATTTTATAAAAGCTTTTGCTACTAAATCGTCCTTCTGTAGTAAAGCAGTCTAATGCTTTTCAAATTTTATTCTACAGAGAACTCAGATTAATAGCAACTGATACCATTCTTAGCTTGTCATCTCCATAAATGAAAGACAGCGCCTTTCTGGTCATAAAGACCAGTTTTCCTTCAAGTGCCTGGGAGATAATCAGCACTTTACGAATACTGGTAAAATGAACCAGTCAACCAATTTACCACATTCTCAACCACTAAAATCCAACTGTTTTGGAAAATATGTACAGAAGTTGAGTCCAACTATGCTCTAGTATCTGTATCAGCACTGTCCAATGTAAGATACACCACACATGTAATTTTAAATTTCTAGAAAGCAGACCCATTAAAAAAAGAAAACCAGGACAAATTACACCACACATGTAATTTTAAATTTCTAAAGCAGACACATTAAAAAAAGAAAACCAGGACAAATTATAATGTGTTTCACCCAATACATCTAGAATATTGTCCTTTCAACATGCAATCAGTATAAAAAACTGTTACAGACATTTTATGCTTGTTTTCATACTAAGTCTTCAAAAACCACATGTATTTTGTATTTACTGCACATTTCAATGCAGACTAGCCACATTTCAAGTGCTCAGCAGACCTGTGGCTAGTAGCTACCATACTGGACAACATACTCCCCATCTAGCTTCTTAGAGTATAGTATGTAGAAAGAAGTGCAGCAAGACAGTCACAGCCTTAAAGTATCTCCCCACGATAGAGTTACTAGTTACAAAGGGCAAAACACACACTTTACAGTGTGGAAATCTGGCAGACACCCCTTGAGCCAAAGATCAAAGTTAGCATCGCCAGTAATAGGACTAATGAGCAGCAAGTGACTCCTGACAGGACAATGACAAGACCTTCCCATTACTTTAAACCAAATTCCTGGCCTATATTCTTCAAAATGGCCAATTTTGTGAAATGTGAAAATAAACTCAGGAACTGTTCCAAACTGAACGGGACTAAAACAGACAGGACGTGTACTATTCTAGCAACTTTTGCAATAAAAGGTATTGGGACAATTAAAAAAATCTAAACAGGTCTACAATTAAATGATACTAATCTAGCAAGGTTAATTTCTTGACTCTAATAATTACACTGTGGTTTTATGAGAGAATGTTCTGTTTTTAGGAAATACGTAACAAGCTATTTAGGGACAGAGGAGCCTATGTGTGCAACTTATTCAACAGCTCAGGGGGAAAAGTATAGGAGGAGGGAAAAAGAGAGAGTGAGAAGAAAAGGTAAATTTAATAGAATGCTAACCTTCAGGGAATCTGGATAAAGTATCAGAGAATTCTACTCCTGCCACTTCTGTTTAATCTGAAATTATGTCAAACAAAAACCTTTTTTCCAGCAACATTGGCATCACCTGGGAGTTTGTTAGAAATGCAGAATCTTAGGTCCCACCCAGACAAACTGTATCAGATTCTGCCTTTTAATAAGACCCCCCAGAAGGCCCCATGGTGCCTCTGGCATTAAGATGACGTTCATATGAATAACTCTAAGACAATGTCAACTCTAATTCTGCACACGCTGTGGCTTAGAATAATACAAGATGCGGCAAAAGTAGGTGTACAGTTGCTTATATTGAAAATACATTAATAAATAATAAAAGAATAAACTGTTTTTGCATACTCACAACTGTAAACTTACTTTTGCCCTACCCTGTATGCTTGATATGTATCTTTCTTCCTTCTTTCTTTGCCTTTCACAGCAAAAATGATACAGGCAAGTTCTACCATTCAGAAGCGTTTTCATACTTTGAAGTTACTAAGAAGGGAACTACTAACACAAAGGGCGGTATATCCTTTCTAATAACCAGATGCAATGTGCATTTCTGGATATTCCAGAAGACCGAAAACTTTTAAACATAAGCATCTAATAAATACTAAAAATTGGTCTGCAATACAAAGACATGATGGATAAAATACAAATTATTCCTCCTACTATTGCTGCTTTCAAAGTTCTCCTACTGCTATTTCTGTGAATATCCACTTCTTAACCAAGATTGCTCAGTCCACATCTTCACACAATTTAATAATATAAACAATAAATATAAAACTATTGTCAACTGGCTAGTTTACAGACAAAATGATATAGAAATGGGGAGTGTGGGGAATCAAGCAATCTTATAGAAGGTTTTTTTCTGGAACACTACTAACAGCTATTATTGTGTAAGCCAGCAGGAAATAGTTTTAAGTTCTAAAAGACTCATATTGTCTACCCAGAAGTTCTTTGGAAAGTCTGTTTTTACAACCACAATACAAAAGGACATCAGAATCTGTGTAGGAAAAAAATACTCAAGAGTGCCGCCTCTTACAGAACTTGCAGAAGTGTAAACGAGTGGGCAAGGGAATGACACTGTGATCATAGCGGAACCAACTACCATCTAAGAGAAGCACTGAAATAGGAGAACTCAGTAAAATGCACCAAGAGGGCAGGGACTGTGTGCACCCTGTTCATCTTCACATACAAGTGTCAGCACATACTGTTCAAGGACGTGAGTCTCACAGAACACATTATTTCTGGCGATCAATGTAAGTAACACAAAACCAGCATGGAGGGTCATGGTAACTGAATATCCCCATATGACTAAAATAAGATATGCATCTCAGTTTCAACATCAAGCTGAATAATCACTCACTAACAGTAATTATAAAATATGTCAGAGTCACAGCAGCTGCTATCGTCAAGGAGTAACAAAAGAGAAAACAGGCCAAAATGAAATGTAGCTTCCTGAGGCCTAGAAACGCTTTATGGTCCTCCAATAACGTCCCTGACAGGACTGCCTTTTGGGATCAATTTAAGAATCCTATGAAAAATGTGTAACTGTGTGAGGTGATGGATGTTAACTAGACTTACTGTGATCTTTTCTCAATATATACAAATATCAAATCATTATGTTGTACAGCTGAAACCAATACAGTGTTATATGGCAATTATATCACATAAAAAAGAATCCTATGAAGTAATTGATCTCTTTAGAAATCGGAGTTTGAATCAATATTATTTCTGAACCAAATAAACCAAATAAAATCAACTACTTTTCAGAAAAATTCTTCCTCTAATTCCAAAATTTAAAAAAAAAATTTTTTTTAATTTTAAAAGAAAATACCAAGAGGCAGAATTAGTGCTATGTGCAATAGGCAATTCTAAAACTGGACTCTAATTCCTCCATATAGTTCAGGAGGGTAAAGCTTTAGAGAGTGTCAAATACCACCACGAAGGCCCACAACTTTTCAACTTCTCTCTTCAATTCTTGTAACTGATTGACTGAGGAAAAGGTGTTGAAAGGGATGCTCTGTCTGTGATCCATTCCAAACTGATAAAGTTTAGAGAATGCTAAGCATTAGGGACTTCTGGTTAACAAACTACATCTCCCTCAACACAAGACTAGAAGTGGCCTAAGACATCAAGGTGGGAAGAAAAGGCAGGGCCAGGGGCCGTAAGCACACCCACACAGTGGAATCGACAAACTATCTTAAGAACTCAATTCTACTACATGTGTGCTTTTTGTCATCTGCCTACTTAAACACACACATACACACACACACACAAAAACCTACAAGAACAAGATAGTGTTTTTAATTTCAGTAACCTCTATTTTTACCTAAGAACTTAGTTCTGATAGAAAATTTATAATTATCACCTTGAGTGCTGCACTTTTTAATTTTACCAAATCACTCAATTTTACAGAATACATTGTTTGTATCTCTAAATTAAATCATCTCAACTTGTAAAGTGTGCTAGGTTTTGTGTATATTTTAACTACCCCAAACTCACCCAAAAAAGTATTCTCTCTCTTTTTTATTTTCTTCTGATTTCTGGATGTTTTGTGTGTGAGCACTTCAAATATTATCACGTTTAATAATTGCATTATTTTTATAATGGACACATCAGCCACTTGGGGAAAGGATTTGGGGTGTCTTATGAAAATTCCTGGCATTCCCTTGTGACTTACTTGTTTTATTCCATAGCTCTCGCTGGTATTTGACAGGTTCATTTCTGCGTTTTTCAAATTCAAATGAATTATCCTATAAGAGAGGGACAGATATGGTTTTTACAGAGGTACGAAGGAAACATTTCTTAAAATGTATCCTCCTTTTCTCAAGCATTCAGAATGTATTAAACTATGAACACACATTAAGATTCCCAACAGGGTGATTGCAGCAATACAAGTTTTTAAACCTTTTCTCCTTTATACACCACGATGTACAAGACAGCCCTACTGAAAACATTTCTCTATATCCAAGTGATTCTCAAAGGGAGGGTGGAGAAGAGCTCAAACCCCATTCCTCAGGGGAGGCATATAACACTCATAGGACCAAACAAATCGAAAAAGCTTCCCTAACTTCCCATTCCTAGATGAGACTCAGTCAGAAAACTTTGTATTAGGCTGAACCATATGAAATTAACATTTTTCATAGATCAAAAGAGTCAAACATTGAGAATTTCATGTGGTTCAACCTAAATAACCACCATACTTACACATTTGAAGACCTAAACACCTTTGTGCTAAAGCAAAAAGCTATGAAACTACACATCTTCAAATCAATTTAATGCTACTCTACATGACATAGCTTTGCCCTGAAATTCTTCAGGTCCCTTCTAAATGTAGCTGATATTTTGACAGTTAATAATCCTATTTATCTTACAACATGCAGAACAATTTTGGAAAAAGTCCAGGTACCTATTGGTTTCCAGATCTACCTAAAGGAATATGGAACAGCACTAGCTCTGTGTCTGGCTAGTTCATTTATAATACACATGACTCTATTTAGATCACAGAAACATCAACCATGACAAGGTCACCAGCAAGTGACTGGGACTGGAATCCTTTCCTCATTCACATTGAAGTGCCTGTTTCTTCTTCCCATACTGAAAATTACTTTTGTAACAGTAACTATTAATTTGGACTTGCACCTTGTCAAAAATATTCATTACATTCATTGAAAACCTCTGGTTTTGTTAAGGGCGCCAGCAAAGGGCTTCATGGCAATTCTTAGATACTGCACTTAAGGAGTAGGGGGGTGGGAAAACAGCCGTGGATTTGGGGGGAAAGGAAGTCATGCAGGGCGGGACAGTTCAGATCTTCCTCCCTCAAGGGCAGCCTGTGCAGCAGTATTCAGCTCCTCCCTTTGAAGGGGCTGCATGTGGACAAGCTTCCCCAGATCCTTTGACCAATTCAGGAACAGCAGCAATATGATGACAGGGACTCATAGGAAATTCTCTCCTCACAACACTGCTGCGAACTAATTTCTCCACTACCAGACACAAAGTCCCGCTAAGGAAATCTATACTCTGATTAGTGAATCTATTATAAATCTCATCTGAGTCCTCACTGCTGTTTAAGAATCCTTTAATTAATTTCATAACTTCCTCTCAAAATCCCTAAGCAGCAATTTCCAACTTTACCCTTTTCTTTGCAAGAGCTAAAAATAGTTTTTTGAGAATAAGAAAAATCACTTTTATAAACTGGATCACAAATTCTTTTTTTCCTTTTTAGTATTCTACAGATTTATGGATTTTAGGATCATGTAAGAATTATTACTATAACCAAATACAAAAAAGTCATTCATCAATCATGTTTTAAGAGGCTTCCTTATAGTTAATTAAATCACAGAACCACCCCACCCCACCCCCCCAAAAAAAAAACCCTGAAATTTTTAAACTGTAAAAACTATACTCACCACTGTGAGCTCTTTACCAGCTGCTTTACGGAAAGCTTTAGTCCACCTGACCTTGCGAGGATTGCGCTTCTTTTTAAAGTTTTTATGACACTTGGATTTACAAAACCTGAACACCTACAAGAAAAGTTAAAATAGTGAAAAGTCAATATTAAAGTTTTTTTCTGTCATAAGGTATTACCTCTCCCAGACAAAATATACTGTAAAGTCTGAGAAATGACAATGTTTCTCACTCACAATTGCATCTATTTACCATACTATTAAGAAATATATGGACATGCCAGATTAAATGGAAATTGAACTGTTTTTTTTACTATCAAGCATCATCATAAATAAAAGCTGAAGACCCCGAAAATATGGTTAAAAACTAACTGTTTTTATAAAACAACAGTAAAAACCTTGTAACGATCTTGAATCAGGAATAGTTTTAAGGAAGGTCATTTATTTAAATCACTTCCCATTTCAGAATAATTCTCAAAATTCACTTTCTATATACCTCAGTGGGGGTAAAAGTTTCAAGCCGCCATCCCGAAATCTCCTTTGGTTCTTTCCATCCTTGCACAGAATAATTTCTAAAAGCAACTAAATATGGCTATAGATTTGTTTTCTAAAATCTACTTGGAAGAATCTTCGTTACTTCTTTAATTCTCCACCTTAGTAATGTTTACAATTTAAGGATGCCTCAATGTGCTCCAAGATGGCTTATTGGGACTCATTCTGTAAGTCTAAATGCATTGTTTTGTTACTTTGTAATGTCTTAAAACACATTACAATTTGTTTGTTACCAAAAGAAATATGAGGAGAAAAAGTAAATTTTTTTTTTTAGTTAAATTATTACAACTAAGAACAGGTGACCCACTTTTAAAAATAAATCAAAATGAGTTATAAACATTTCAAACTTAAATAAGGCAAAATACTTGCAGATGTCACAAGCCAAAATAGTTTTCATTTTATGTATACCTTCTTCTATGGGGAACTTCAAGCAGGTCTTTATACACACGAGGACATAATTTTCTTAGGATGGTCAATACTAGGTTAATCTGATCTAGGCTCATACCTCCTGGAGAGCCCTCTTTGGAGAGAATGGAAGTTTGTCTACATTCTTGAATTAATTTCAAAGTAACAAGAAAATATGAGAACTACTGTAGTCTTCTGGAGTAACTCACTACGAAATCATTCTCAGTAAAATTTCTTTGAGCGTTTCCAGACCAAAGTATTATAACCTTTTCAAGTAAAAGCCTCTGATGTTTAATACTTAACTAGATAACTCCTAGACATAGTCCCATTTCTAAGATACATCTAGTGAGGGATTTGAACTTGTCCTGGGTCTCCCAATTCCAGAAAGAGTCCATGGGAAGGAAGTTACAGGGAAGTGTATCTGAACTCCAAACCTATAGACATTATCTGACAAGCACAATGAAATCAGCAAATAAGGTGCATCTACTATGTGCCTGATGTTATACTAGGTATAGGGATACGAGAATAACTAAAACGTAAATCCCTACCTTGAAGACTTAGGCTAGCAAGCCAAGTATGATAAAGTTTCACTTTGCAAATAAGAGAGATCGAGATCAGGCTAGGATATAAAAAAATGAGATAAAGCTATATACAGTAGTCATGTATAAAGTAATATGGAAAAACACAGAAAGGCGATTAAATCCACAGCAGAGTAGGTGGTGGATGGATTATGTGTGAGACAAAGCTTCAAAGGCTCAAATTTCCCTTTTCATCTTGTGCTCTAGCATAATCCTATCTTCAACGCCCAACAAATGATCCATCTAATCACACCCCAGTCCTTTGACCCTTTCTTATTCCACCAATTCAACATTTATTAAGCACTCAGTAGGGTGTATGTATTTTTCCTGTTTATAAACTATGTGAAAATATGGAGCACTATCACTAATCCTACCTTTAAGAAGCTACCTAAGAAGTGTAAGCGGGGAAGTCTTTATGAAAGATGGCCTCAAAAGCTAAGAGCACAAGGGCAGAAAGACCAGTTGGGAGGCTAGAAAAATGACAGGGGCCGAACCTGGAGCCAGGACAGGAAAAGAAAGCAAGGACACCACTGACTATCCGCTGCAAAGGCAGAATGAATAGCTCTCTTAACAACGAGATACAAAAGGTGAAAGATTCAAAGATGACGCTTAGATCCCTAGCCAAGCAGTCTAGCAGGCGCGAGAGAGGTTAGTTCAGAGAGCAAAACGGTCTGAGGTCGTGAGGAACTCTCCCTCAGTGGGCTCGCCGTTAGGTACGAACGGGGTCACCCTGTCGGGTGGAAAACTCAGCACTGGAGCTCGGGAGCTCCAGGCCTGGGACTCAGGAGACACCGGCGCGCCTCCCTTTATTGCACTCCACGGGGTGGCACTTCACGGGCATTGCGCTTTTTTACCGGCAGATTTCGCCTCCCTTCCTGGCGCCGGTCTGCACCCGCATCTACAGTCTCTCCAAGGCGGGCCTGGACTTTCCCTTCACGAGTGCCGCAGGGTCTCCACCGCGTCTCGCTTCTCCGATCCATCTGTTCTGACCCACTGGTCTTGCCTACGCTTCCCTGGGAGCACCCACCCCACCAGCCTGAACTTCCCATGTCTGTCGGACCAACATCCCGCTCCGGAGAGCTGCTCCCACATCTGCGGTTCTAATTCCAACACCCAGCTGACCAGCACTGCTGGACAAAAACCATACAATCATGACGACAGGTCATCCGCAAGCCACACTGCCCTCTGGGACTTTGACTCCAATCTGGCAATGATTCATTTTATACTTTTTTTTTTTTTTGTCATCTTCTTATTGTTCTTTCAAGTGCCCAAGCATAGACTTGGTCTCTCACTTTCAGGAAGAACCCCCGCTCCTGATGCAATGAGCTCAGTGTCCTCCATCTATGATAGAGAACGCAATGAAGTAGGAACTGAAATTCCTTCACGTGTCAAAATCGCCTCCGAACTCATGCGTCGTTCACAGAGTCTTTCCGCAGCAGCCCTGACGGCGTATCTATGTGTGTGTTATCTTAGGTTTACAGACCAACCTTTCTGCAAATACCCTTGCATTTGTATTTATTATGGCCCAACCTCAGGCCTCTATTTCCACCCAGGACGCTTCGTCCTGCGCCTTTGCTCAAACTGCTCACTTTCCTTCCACCTCGAATGCCCTCTGCACACTTTCTCATGCACAATTCAAGATCCAGGATGGCCCTGGCCGGTCTGGCTCAGTGGATAGAGCGCCGGCCTGCGGACTCAAGGGTCCCAGGTTCGATTCAGGCCAAGGGCATGTACCTTGGTTGCGGGCACATCCCCAGTGGGGGGTGTGCAGGAGGCAGCTGATCGATGTTTCTAACTCTCTGTCCCTCTCCCTTTCTCTCTGTGAAAAATCAATAAAATATATTCAAAAAAACACACACTTTAAAAAAAAGATCCAAGATAAACATCATCTCCTTTCCGGGCCTTATATATACGACCTCCCCCCACCCCCCACCCCCCTCACCTCCAATGCTGCACAGTACGTAAGCCCACATGAAGCGTTTCCATCCACCTCCACACGCCATGGACAGTCCCCAAGGCCTATCCGCCTCTACGCTCTACGGCCATGAGCAACGACGGGGCACACGCTCAACCACGCTCACTGCCCCGGCGAGCGCCCTGCTCCTCCTGACCCTCGCAGCAGCCCGCCTCGCCCCGGGGGGCCTGGCACCAGCGCCGTTCCGGACGCGCGCAACGCGGACGGACCCAGGCGGGGGAGGTCGAGGCCGGAGCTGACGCCGAGCCCCTCTCTCCCGGGGGAAAGCGGCGGCCCGGCCACCTCACCTTGCAGTCGTTGCGGACGAACATCATGCCGTGGCCCGGGTAGATGGGCCCGGAACAGAAGTAACACTTTTCTATACGCATGTTGAACGCGCGTGGGGACCCGCCAGCCAAACGCCGAGCGTGAAAGGAAGTGACGTAGCTCCGCCACAGGAAGTGGTTCTCTTCCAAGTTCCCGACCCGGAAGAGGCGAACGTCTGGCTCCTGGGACCTTGGGAGAGCGATCCGGCCCTGACGGCGCCCCCGCGTGGCCGCGCTGGCAACAACACTGCCGGTGGCGCAGGCGCGGAGCTGCGCGTCGGGCTTGTTGCTGTCGGTGGGGACAGAGAAGCGTGGCTGTGTGCTGTCTGCCCAGCGCGCTCTCGCAGCGCCCAGTTTTCCTCCCTACCGTGCGCTGTGACGTCCCATGTACTCGTCTCGGGTTTGCGCTTTGCCCCGAAGGCCTTTCCTCGCATCGGGTTGTCCCTACAAACTCATCTCCCCACCCCTTCCCCATACCCGCCCCAGATTCCCGCCCCGAACCCTCGCGCTTGGCGCCCGCTGCAGAGCCTCCGCTCCCTGGGGCACTGCGAGGGTGCAGCTGAGTCTCTGAGGCTCCAGGGTTTTACCAGCAATTTGACTTGCAGTGCTGCTCTCCATCTTCGCTTCGGCCCACTTTTACATGATATACATATCTGGCAAAACACACACACACACAAACATTTTCACGGAAAGCTAAGGTTGTTTCCCCAGAACTCAGTACTCCTCCCCAGGGACAATCAGATCCTTTTATTGCTGCCAGAGATTTTCCGTGCATAGCCAAACATGGATTCTGTGTGTGTGTGCATGTGTGTGTCCACTCTCTCTCCTTTATTATGACACTAGAGGCCCAGTGCATAAAAATTTGTGCACTCAGGGGGGTCTCTCAGCCCAGCCTGTGCCCTCTCGCAGTCTGGGACCCCTCAGGGGATGTCCATCTGCTGGCATGCCTGGCCAGCCTGGGTGAGGGGCTGATGGCTATTTCAGGCTGCCCACAGCCCCTTCAGGGTTTTGGTCCCTACTGGAAGCAGGTATCTGGGATTTATTCAGCTTCTATAATTGAAACTTTGTTCCCTTGGTTTCCCCCGCCCCCCCCAAAGCCTGAGTTGCCCCTGGCAACCCAAGGTCCCAGCCTGGCAGGTATCTGGGGTTTGTTTATCTTCTATAATTGAAACTTTGTAGTCTTGAGTAGAGCTCAGGGCCCACAGGGCCCTGGCTTCTTCCATCGCCTGGGACAACTCCAGATCCATGGCCGACACCATCTTAGTTGAGTTAATTTGCATATTTGCTCCTGATTGGTTGCTGGGTGTGGCTTGTGGATGTAAGGGAGTAATGGTCAATTTGCATATTACTCTTTTATCAGATTAGACTAGGGTAAGGTGACCAGATTTAAAGCAGTACACCATTGACAGGGGGAGAGGGGGTACTTTTCTTCTTTTTTTTATTATTACTTAAAATATTACAAAGAGTAATCAGGACTTTTTTAAAATGCTGTGGGACATGGGACAAATTGTTAAAAATCGGGACTGCCCCGCCAAAAGCAGGACGACTGGTCACTTTACACTAGGGGCCTGGTGCACAAAAATTTGTGCACTCAGGGATGTGTGTGTGAGGGGGGTCCCTCAGCCCGGCCTGTGCCCTCTCGCAGTCTGGGACCCCTCAGGGGATGTCCACCTGCTGGCGCCTGACCAGCCTGGGTGAGGGGCTGATGGCTGTTTGCAGGCTGGCCAAGCCCCCCAGTGGGAACCCTCACCCCACAGGGGTGTGGCCAGCCTGGGTGACGGGCTGAGGGCCGTTTTCAGGCTGCCCACAGCTCTCATTGACCCGAGGTCCCAGTGAGGCTGGCTGGAATCAGGTTTCTGGGGTTTATTAAAATTAACCGTTTCTTCGGGATGCTTAAGCCACGCCCACCAGCCAATCAGAGTGACTGTATGCAAATTAGCCTAGCCAAGATGGCGGAGGCCACAGCCCCAGTGTGCGGCTTCTATGGGGCTGCGGCCTCCACCATCTTGGGAGCCTCCGTCCTGGGAAGGCATCTGCACCCTGGGCCCGCCAATGCCTTCCCAAGCGGAAGCCTCGGGGGGTGGGACCAGCCGTCCGGCCCCCGAGGCCCCCTCCTGGGAGGCCATGGGGTGGCCAGCGCCACCTGATCGCTTCCCAGGCGGATGTACCGGAGGATCAGTGGGAGTTGTGGCCAGCCTGAAAACTGCCCTTAGCCCCTCACCCAGGCTTGCCACACCCCCTGGGGTGAGGGTCTCCACTAGGGAGCTTGGCCAGCCTGCAAACAGACATTGGCCCCTCACCCAGGCTGGCCAGGCACACCAGCAGGTGGACATCCCCAGAGGGGTCCCAAACTGCAAGAGGGCACAGGCCGGGCTGAGGGACCCCTCCCCCCACCAGTGCACAAATTTTTGTGCACCGGGCCCCTAGTCTCTTCTATAATTGAAAATTTGTTGCCTTGAGCAGAGACCCAGCTAGCCTAGGCAGGCAATTTCAACTCCCATCGCTGGTGCAACGGAAGCCTCCTGTTTGCTCTAGCTCTGTGGCTGCCAGCTGCCATCTTGGCTGGGTTAATTTGCATACAGCCACTCTGATTGGCTGGTGGGTGTGGCTTGCTGGTGGGCATGGCTTTAGGTGTCTCAGAGTGGTGGTTAATTTGCATATTACTTTTATTAGATTAGAATGATGATAAGCATCCCAGGCACCCTTTTCTGCAGTATCTGCCTTCTCAATGCAAAATGAGCTCCATGAGGGCAAGGGTTTTTGTTGTTCTTAACAGCTATATCCCCAGTACCTGGTTCATGAATAAGCATTTAATACACTTTTTAAAGTCAGTGAACATGTAACATTCTTTTTCATAGTTATTTATATGCAATCATATGAAGGTATTTTAATTGATTGCCTATGGGTACACAGGTTTCCTAACATATGATTCTGGTTTGACCCCCACAGCTAATTCAAAATGTCACTTCTCTTTGGGTCTACCTTTGGACTCTGCTTTGTTTGATATATTTATCTATTGATGTGCCTGTTACAAAGGGTTTATTGTAACTTTAAAAAATATATATTTGTATTGATTTCAGAGAGAAAGGGAGAGGGAGAGATAAAAACATTAATGATGAGGATCATTTGATCAGCTATCTCCTACACATCCGTCACTGGGGATTGAGCCCACAACTGGGGCATGTCCCCTGACAGGGAATTGAACCGTGACCTCCTTATTCATAGGTTGATGCTCAACCACTGAGCCACGCCAGCTGGGCTGTAGTTTTTTGTGTTGTTGGTTTTTTTGGCTTTTTTTTTCATAATTGGGTTTACCTGCAGTCCTCCTCTCCCTTCCTTCTTTTGCCTTCTTATTGTTTCTCTGGCTAGTTTTCACAATATTTTGTGGTGTTGTTTTGTTTTGTTTTGTTTTGTTTTCATTTAAACTCGAGCATCAGCCCTAGCTGGTTTGGCTCAGTGAATAAAGCGTTGACCTGAAGACTGAAGGGTCACAGGTTCTATTCTGGTGAAGGGCACGTGCTTGGGATGCATGCTCAATCCCCAGTAGGGGTTGTGCTGGAGGCAGCTGATCAGTGATTCTCTCTCATCATTGATGTTTCTATCTCTCTCTCCCTCTCCCTTCCTCTCTGAAATCAATAGAAACATATTTTAAAAATAAAATAAACTCTAGCATCAGTTTGTCTGGTTATAATCTGCAAATGCATATAATGTTTCCTTTTATCTAATACTATATTTATTTTTCTTGTCTAATCATTTAATTAGTAATTCCAGAACAATGTTAAAGAACAAAGGCACATACCAGAAATTTTAGTAATAAACATTTGCCCAACACTTCATTGTCAACCAAGACACTGAAAATTATTTTACCCTTTTTAAATCTTGTCCTTCTCTTATCCCCCTCAACAACAGAGAGGAGCCTCACCAGTCTTCCCAAGCCCTTTCCACAGATCCTCTCTGTTTTATCCTGCTACTTAAACAAGAAATGTTGTGCCCTTCATATCTAAATGACCACCCAGCTTTACCCTCTTACCTTCAATGTCAGAATCCACATCCATTATCTATGTTTTAATCCCATACTCAGTGCCTCACTTTAGGTTGAATGGGTGAGTAAGCAGTCTTAGAAATTATTTTTTCCTTCAATCATCCTATCCTATATAATAAGAGGGTAATATGCAAATAGACTGAATGGCAGAACAACTGAACAACCAATCAAAGCATAATATGCTAATGATATGCTAAGGCTGCTCAACCACTCACAATGATGTGCACTGATCACGAAGGGGCAGACAGTCAACTGGTCGACCAGTTGCTATGATGTGTGGGGATCACCAGGGGGCAGATGCTCCAACTGGTAGGTTAGCTTGCTGCTGGGGTCCAACTGATCGGGACTGAGCAAGATGGGTTGGACATGCCCTGGAGCCCTCCCGCAATCCCTCCCTGGCCTGATCCTGCACCAGTGGGGTCCCTCAGCCTGGCCTTCACCCTCTCACAATCTGACCCATTGTTGAAGAGCCAGTTTCAGCCCAATCCCACAGGCCACTCCCCTTGGGAGGGCACCAGATGCAGGGCTCTGGTGGCAGCATGAGCCACTCCCAATTGGGACTGATTGGATGTGAGCCCGCAGCAGGCACTGTGGGGCTGAGATGAGCGGGAGTGGCAGGTAGGAGCTGCAGGTGGCCTTGGACTGTGGGTTTCTGCCCGATTCCTGCAGGCCACCCAGAGGGAGCCCATCTGTGCATGAATTCGTGCATAGGCCTCTCACAATAGAATGTAAGAGAAAGGGGAGAAGAGCATGTCTTCCACATCCAACAAATTGAATTGAAATCTTAGAATACTTTTTTTTTTTTATGTATCCTGCTTTAAAATTATGATTCCTGAAACTGAAGGTGTGTGTCTCATCATTCCTGAAAAATTTCTCAGCTATTTCCTTTTCAAATATTGCCTCTTCCTTTATTTTCTCTAATTTCTACTTCTAGAATTCCTGTTAAACATAAGTTGGAGCTTTTACCTTTCCCCTATATCTCGCAGTCTCTTTCACACTAACTCTTCATCTCTCTACTAATTTCTGTGTAATTTCCACTGACCCAGCTTCTGGGTCACCAATTCTTGTTTCAGCTCTGTCAAACTTAGCATTTAATGTCTGACCATTAAGTTTTGAATATCAGTGGTTATATTTTGCATAGGTGAAGTCATTTAATTCAAGCCAGTCTTGTATCTTGAATAATGTCGTCTTTTCCCAGATGTTTCAATTCCTTTTATGTTTATAACTAGATGCTCTGTGCATGAGTTGGGGTCCCTCAGTGGGGTCCCTTAGCCTAGCCAGTGATCGAGGCCTATGGGGGGGGGGGCAGCCAGCCACAGGAGAGACCCTGGGAGGTTGGCCAGCTGGACCCCTCCCCAATTGGGGCCTATGGGAGGGCTGGCCGGGAGAGAGGGGTTGAGGGCGGTTGGAGGGGGCCGATCTTGAGGCCCGGATCAGGCTGGTTGGCCACTACAGTGCGCGTCCTAGCAACTGGTCATTCTGCCGTTTTGGTCGCTGGCTCTTATATATATAGATTCTCTTAAACATTTTTATTTTATGGTCTCCATCAGATAAGTGTGTTACTTGAAGTTCTTAATGACCAGATCCTGCTGGTTTTGGTTTACTGAGGCTGGGGGTTGGGGAAGTAATGATTTGTCATTTTAAACTTTTTACCCATGCTTAGTAGGGTGTTTTCTATAAGAATCATGTAAGGCTTGGCCAGCAGGCTCAGTGGTTGAGCATCAGCCTATGAACTAGGAGGTCATGGTTCAATTCCTGGTCAGGGCACAGGCCTGGTTGTGGGCCTGTCCCCAGTGTGCAGAAGGCAGCCAATCAATAATTCTCTCTCATCATTGATGTTTCCCTCTCTCTCTCTCTCTCTCTCTCTCTCTCTCTCTCTCCTCTCCCTTCTTCCCTGAAATCAATAAAAAATGTGTGTGTTTTTTTAAAAGAATCCTTTAAGGTCTTTGTGGAGATGTTCCCTCTGAAAAGATTTTGCTCTGCTTTTACCAAGTAAACCAGAGGTATCATCAACCACAGATCACATTGTTAATTATTTTATCAATTTCTTGGCTTTAAGATATTCCCAGAAAAAAAAAAGGTGGTATACACTTGTAAGCTCAAACCTCAAACCTGTGTAATAACAAACTTGGGGTTATAAATTCTCAGGAGAGACTAAGACAGACTGGGCGCAGGCTCTGTGTGTTTGGGGTAGGTGGCTCTCCACTGCAGCGCACTACTTCTATCAGATCCAAAGCTCTCTCTCCTGATGGCATATAGGCATTAAAACCAAGCACCTTGATTACTAATATTGTCAAAACCCAACCACACTCAGAATCACGTTGTTGTAAATTCCCTCTGTTGCTGCTATGGTTGCTGTTGTCTGAGTTGTGGAGGAAGAAAGGCAGTCTTTCTTCCCTTACTTTCTTGAGAGGTCAACAGTACATTTAAATAATGTGTTCGTTATATTTTATCCAGCTACTCAAGTGTTGTATAGTGGGAGTTTTTCAGTTATATAGTCTCTATTACATAGCCAGCTTTCTCAAAATAGAAGACCTGTGGATACCATATAGAGATTTTCCATTTATTAAAAAAAAAAAAGGCCACACAAAGCATTCCTTATTGAACATTTCTTAAATAGATTAACTATCTTAACATGAACTTCAAAAAATCAGAATGTACGTCTCCGTTTTCCTGTTCCATAATAAACCAACATGAATTTATTATATGTGAGCATTTCTAAATATTATTGAAACTGTTTTTATTTTCAAATTCTACCCTCTTTGAACACTCACAGTGACTCCTATTTTGAAAATTCTTTCACTTGATCTTGTGCCTCTGAAGTACTTCATTCAATCAACCAATAACCATTTCAGTATCTACTGTGCACCAGGCATTTTTCTGAATAGTAGCAAAACAATTTAGGAGCTTATATCTTAGTGGATGGAGACAAACATAAAGATATACCAGGTGGTGATGAAGAACATGGACGAAAGTAAAGCTGGATAACAGTCAGGAAGTAACCATCTGGTTGGGGCCTTGGGGGTGGGAGGAGCAACTACTATTTTCCCTCTTAACATTTTATTGAAGCAACTACACTATTTTATAGAAGGTAGGCAGTAAAGCCTTTAGGACAAGGTGACATCTTTAAAGGATGAGAGAGAGAACCATGCAGATATATGGAAGACTAGCTACCTAGACAGAGAGAACTGCTAATATTCCTGAGGCAGGAGCACACTTGACTGCAGAGGAGTGAGTGAAATAGGTCAGAGAGTCCATCTCCCCACATATTCCCTCCTCATCTAGTCAATTACTCTAACCTTCCCAATGCCTCTTGAATCCATCTCGCAGACTTGGTCTTTGTTCAGGCCCTTACCATCCTTATTTAGTTCATCTAAGACTGGCTAGTACAACACTTCCCACATGATGCGTGCTCTACAAATATTTGATGTAACATATTTGGCTTACTTTCTCCAGAACATGTTGTCTTGGTTGGCCCCTCATCAAAGAGCTGATGGAAATTGTGCCCCCGGATTTGGTTTCCTTTAGTATTATGACCTCTGATTTGAAACAATATGATGGGAAATGAAGTTACATTCACATACAAACTTGAGAGACTAGACCACTATATGTAATAATAAAAGCGTTAATATGCTAATTAGACCAGACAGCTGAACGACCTTCCAGACATTATTCTGGACGTCTTTCCTAATGAAGCCTTGGCAGCAGGGGCAGAGGCAGTTAGGGGTGATCAGGCAGGCAGGCAGAGTAGTTAAGAGTGATCAGGCAAGCAGGCAAGTGGTTAGGGCGATCAGGCAGGCAAGCGAGCAGTTAGGAGCCAGCGGTCCTGGATTGTAAGAGGGATATCTGACTGCGGGCGGTAAGACATCCCCCAAGGGGTCCCAGATTGTAAGAGGGTGCAGGCCAGGCTGAGGGAACCCTCCACCCACCCCCACCCCCCGTGTACAAATTTCGTGCACTGGGCCTCTAGTTTTATTATAAGCTCAATTGGCACAATACTCACCGAAGATACAATTCACTTTTACACAGACTTATAAATAGAAAAATACATTGACTCACAAAAATATGGCACTTCAATAACAAATTTAAACAACGAATTTCCAAAGAGAATACAGGTTATTTATTTCAATAATTAAAGACAGTTCATGTATGTGCACTGTATTAGGTATACACATTTTAATTGTATATTATGTTTAAGGCCAATAGGATATGTGGCTAATTGCTCATTTAGTTCTTAAAAAAACATAAACATACAAAATCATCTTCTTTTTTAATTATACAAACAGACCATATAAAATGTTCCCTGATATGTAAATGTAAAAATATGATTTACTCCACTGACATCTTATGGCCACTTGAGAAGGTACCACTGTGAGCATGACTCTGCCCTTGAAGTGTCTGAATCTTTCCCCACCGGAATATATAATTCAAATGCATAAGACACAATGGTTTTTTTAGGATTTAAAAGAAGTTCTCATTTTAAGGACAGAAATACATAATATCCTAGTAACCACAGCTGTTTTTTAAGGGAGTTATGGCAAAAATAAACAAAACAAAACAGAATAAGTACTGAAAAAAAGCCATTTGAAAATAATCATGTAAAAGCAATTACTTTCCAAAAAAGTTGTATTTTTCTAATCACACTTTGCCAAACATTTGCTACCACAACATACATTTATATTTATTTTATGTAAATACATTTATTTAAATTATAATGTATTGTTCTCTAAATAGTGATTAAACTTTTTGGAAATTTTAATCTATTTAAACCACTTTAATAAATAAGAATTGTCCCCATTGACCTTTATAAACTGTCACAAAGCACATTTTAAAACGCTCTTTAGTTGGGTATAAAGACACTTTGGCAATGTAGGATACGTGACCTTGGCAAGACCCAGCAAATACAGATGCCCCTGATCCCAGTGAAGAATAGCGGCTGTACGACACTTTGTTTTCCTTATATTGAGCCGGAGTGCAAATGTAACCGCTCAAATTAAACATCTATCGTCCACTAAATAGCAGAAGGACGTTTTACATAGTTAAAATCGAATGCCTTCAATTATGCCAATGCAAAAATAAAACAAGTTGCACAGATCAACAATCCTGAGCCTGATGGTGAAGACAGAAGATTGGTGGTTCACATGCCAACTGAAAGAGGGCACTAGACCAACATTACAAATAGGAAGCAAAAGAAGCTAAATATTTACTTATTACAGCCTAGCATAAGCACCAGCGAGGTTCAGACGCGGCCAGTGTGTAAGCCACGTATAAATGCTAAGACCACAGTGAACTAAAGCCATGACGATCCAGCTCTCTGTACCTCTATCAAACCTTGAGAGCAATGGCAACACAGCAGCCGCACTGCGCATTAGCCCCACTTCAGTTGCTCATGCTACCTTAAGCCACCCCTGCCCTCAGCCCCAATCCCTGCCCCACCAACAAGAATCACAGTCAGTACATACTTGATTGATGCAGTTCATCCAGGGTCTATAGGTATGGCCATAATTTGTCCAACACTCATTTTAAAGAGGATGCCTACATGAACTAATATTCGAGGACACTGAACCGGATGTTGGTGCATATTCTTGTTTAATATTCAAGGGATTTAATATTCAAGGCATTTTAGAAGGTCACCTACAGTACAAGTAAGATATTTTCATTTGGGTTAAAGACTGATAGTCTTATAACTGCATCTAAGACGTCGAATGTGAGACACTGGTCCGATCTATGTTAAGGCAGGTGACGATATCTTCATACTAAATGCACTCTTCTGTGGCTACAATATCCCGAATCCTGAATCATCTACTGCCATAGGCCAAGTAAGGTTTCATAAGGCACTTGTGGCTGTGTGCAGTATTCCTCCTAACTCTCAGGCTGAATCTTAGAGAAATATTTTTAAAGCTGCGGCAAACTGATTTTAAAACTGGATGCTTTATTGATTGGTCTAGTCGGGATAGTGAGGAGGAGTCTGTAGGCAATCTCTCTCTGTGCCATGTGTCACCATAGAGGAGATTACAGACACGGGCCACTCAGATCACTGTGGAGCTCACTTGACTTTTCAACAGCCACATGCCCCCTTCGGCTTTCCTTCACTTAACTGGTCAGCAGAGGGGTGGCCATTGGGCCGCACCACTCCTTCAGGAATCCAGGACTTGTCCACGCACCGCTCCATCCGCTTCATTATAAGGTCCAGGAGCGTCTCGATCGCTTCGCTTATGTTTGTCCCATTGGCAGCGCTAGTTTCAAAGTAGGGGATTCTGGAAGACAGACAAATCAGAAAATGACTTGTAGAGGGAAAGGACAGGGAGCTTTGCCCTTGGTAATTCATCTTATAAAATAGAGTACAAATGTGCAAGGCAACAAAAGCATTGTATTGCCCTAGCCGGTTTGGCTCAGAGCACTGGCTTGCAGACTGATGGGTGCTGGGTTCAGTTCCCATCAAGGGCTCAGACCTCGGTTGCAGGCTCAATCCCCGGCTCTGGTTGGGGCACGAGGTGGAGGTAACCAATTGATATGTCTCTCTAAAATTGATGTTTCTCTGTATGTCTCTCCCCCCTCCCTCCCTTCCACTCTAAAAATCGATGGAAAAATATCCTAAGGTAAGAATTAACAAAACAAAAGCATTTTTCTACCATAGGGTACATTAAAAAGTGAAAAAGACTGCCCCGGCCGGTGTGGCTCATTGGTTGGACATCGTCCCATACACCAAAAGGTTGCCCATTCAATTTCGGGTCAAGACACATGCTTGGTTGCACACTCAATCTCTGACCCCTCATAGGGGCATGCAGGAGGCAGCCATGGATATTCTCTCTCTCTCCATCTCTCTCTCTCTCTCTCTCTCTCTCTCTCCCTCCCTCCCTCCCTCCCTAAAAATCATTAAAAATATTTTAAGTTAAAAAAAAACAATAAAATAAAATAATTAATTAACACTGCATTCCTACTAGAGATGTAAAGTTTTTATTCCCATTTTACAAACATTAAACTGTGGCCCAGAAAGACGAAGTAACTTGCTCCATTTCACAATGCCAGAAAGGAACAGTGCTGGTAGTGGGATCCACAGCCGATTGAGTCTAGTAACCAACTTAGTCATAGGCTCTACTGGTTCCAAACTTACGTTCGTTATACAGGGATTTCCAAAACAGGTAAATCTCTTTTACTAGCTGCACATGGCAGGGGGAGGGGGGACAGGAGGAAGAGGGAGGGGAGCTGCGTTAGAGAGAAATGAGAGGCCACTGGCTGTGTCTGCCGAATGCTTTACTGCCTGTCAACTGCAGGTGGTATTCCTGCACCAGCCACTTGCAGACATTCTAGATTCTGCATCTCAGAGTTCCTCAAGGGTAGCTCTCTTAAGTGTGCTTACTTTGTTATCCAAAGGCCTGTGGTATATGTATAATTTTTTAAGTAATTCACAAAGCATAATTTCAAAACTATAAGGGTGCTTTTCACATAATCTCTTAGTGGCCACCCTTTATAGATCTGAATTAATCTTTACCACAGGATTAATCAACTGCTAAATTCTTCCTGCTTCTTAATAAAGCCAAGAAAATAATAATCAAATGCATTTCCTCAAACTGTTGATTTCATTTCTACCACTTAGTAAGGAATCTGACCAAAATGATCTCTGGTGTAAAAAACTCCGAAAGAAAATTGTTTGAGCACCTCAGAGAGTCCTGCAGCTGAATTCACTAAAATATTTCTTACATTTATAGGGACTTTAAAATCATCCACTATTATTTTCTTAAAGAATTTCTTTGTTTTTCTGTGTTCTCCTAGCATCCTAAGCCTACCTTAATGACTCTGATTACAATGTCAGTTACTCTTGTATTATTTCCTGGCTAGAAGCAGCTTCCACACGAGTACCTTCACAGTTTTGTTTTAAAACCTTCTTAGTGCTTTTACAGATGTTTGCAGAACTGTTCTGCTTCTTATGTCACCAGAAGTAGGTTAGGGTGTTCATGTGTAGGGGATAGAAGGCTATTTCTCCATTGTGATTCTCCAAGGTGCTATCTTACTGCACACTTCCTATAGGAGCTATAACTTGACCTCTGCAATTCTCTCCTGTTCTAGTATAGCTTCTAAAAACTGGGTAAGAAACTACGATTTCGTTTGAGTATTTCTCTACCCATCTCTAAATTTTGCAAGACATGGTTGCTGCAATGATTCTCCCATGGCCACGTTGATAGCCCTTCATATGTTGACTCTAAAATATCTTGATCCGAGAAGGGTCTACCAGGGGAATTGCATGGGCTTAGTGGTTTTGTAACCACTGCCTGTCTAGCACTTTGTTTACTGTCAGTCTTTTTTCCTCCCTCTTTATCTGTCACCTTATCCACAACATGAAGATAATACATATTTTCTAACCCCTTGGTCTCATGCACTATTTCATTACCAAGTGTTAAGAGAGCACCCTTTAGGTGGACTCAGTAAATAATTATCAACCAAGTGCCTATGATGTTATTGAACTAAGTCCGAGGGAGAGTTTGTGATGTTGCCATTGTTACAGAAATTGAGATTGAGAGGTCTCAAAACTTAAATACTTACATTTTCTTCATTCTCAATTATACCCATGAAGAATCATTTAATGTCTACAGAACGTTTCTTATACTTAAGGGGAAGACCTGCTCACTCTATTGCCATTTAGAAATACACTGTTTCATGGAAAGGCAACTGAAAAATGAATCCCTCCCTCAAGAATAATAGACTGAAATTGAAAATAAAAAAAAGTAGTTGAATAGTAAACTTCTTTTAAATACTAGTCATGATAATGTACATTTAACTTTTAAAATTTGCACAAATCCTATATAATAAAAGCCTAATATGCAAATAGACTGAACGGCAGAATAACCGGTAGCTATGACACGCAACCACCCGGGGGCAGATACTCAATGCAGGAGCTGCCCACAGGCCCCCAGGCCAGCCAAGGTAGGTACCAGCAGGGGCCCCCCCTCCCGATTGACCCACCAGTCACCCCACTGAGGGAGGTGACCAGCAGCAGGCAGGGCCGGGAAGCAGGTGGCACCAGGCTGGCCAAGGTGGGTGCCAGCGGGGGCCCCCTGATCACCCTGCCAGTCACTCCACAGATTGGCCCTGATCGCCAGCCAGGCCTAAGGACCCTATCCATGCATGAATTTCATGCACAGGGCCTCTAGTCTATAATACTAAAAGCATAATATGCTAATTAGACCAGGCAGCTAAACACCTTCCGGACAATCTTCCAGATGAAGTTGGGGCTGCGAGGGCCGAGGCAAGCCACCACAGGTGCAAGGGCCGAGGCCTTTGCATGAATTTTGTGCATTGGGCCTCTAGTTCAATTATAAATATCTTTCCACCTCCAGTGTCCTCAAACTCACCTAATGCCTCCACGGGATCTCATTAACTCTTTCTACTTTCCATAGTTTCTTCCCTGTCAGCTCCTGAAAATTACCTCACAGTTACTTTGAAGGCATAAATGAAAAAACACAGTTGAAAGTACTTTTAAAAACTAGAAAACCTAGGTGTGGAAATTACAGACAATTTGGACAATGGTCAGGTGCCATAACCTCTAGAGTCAGGCTTCCTGGAGACAAATCTAGTAACACTTGTTACCAACTGTGTAACACTGGCAAGCTATTCATCTCTGTGCCTTAGCTGCTTCATCTGTAAAACTAGATAATATCAGGTTCTTCTTATAAGGATTAAGTGAGTTGCCTTTGAAGCACCTATTATAATAACTAGAGGCCTGGTGCACAAAAATTTGTGCACTCGGGGGGGGGGGTCCCCTCAGCCTGGCTTGTGCCTTCTTGCAGTCTGGGACCCCTCGGGGGATGTCCACCTGCTGGCATGCCTGGCCAGCCTGGGTGAGGGGCTGATGGCTGTTTGCAGGCTTGCCAAGCCCCTCAGTGGGGATCCTCACCACATGGGCGTGTGCCCAGCCTAGGTGAGGGGCTGAGGGCCGTTTTCAGGCTCCCCACAGGCCCTTCAGGGTTTGGGTTCCTACTGGGGTGCCTGGGTGGAAGCAGGTATCTGGGATTTATTTAACTTCTATAATTGAAACTTTGTTGCCTTGGTCCCCCACTCAAAGCCTGGGTTGCCCCTGGCAACCCAAGGTCCCAGCCTGGTAGGTATCTGGGGTTTATCTTTTATAACTGAAACTTTGTAGCCTTGAGTAGAGCTCAGGGCCCTGGTTTCCTCCATTGCCCAGCTCCATGGCTGCCGCAATCTTAGGTGAGTTAATTTGCATATTTGCTCTGGATTGGTTGGTGGGTGTGGCTTGTGGGTGTAATGGAGTGAGAGTTAATTTGCATATCACTCTTTTATTAGATTAGATAGTAGTAGTAATTAGCTATGCTTTTTTTCTCCAAAATATAAGGATATCTGGTACCAAAAATTAGCCAATCAGCTGCAACCTTATCATGAGATGTGACCAAGATGCAACTTTATTATATGACCTGTATATTTATGGTTCAAGACAGGGCATTCACACTGGATGGCTATTGCTGTGTTGGGCTGTTGTCATTTTTTAAAATTTGACAACCTAAGGGAAAAGAAGTCAGTACCCCTGACTAAATTTGATATCTGGGACCTGGCCTTCCTGCATCAGATGGTTCACTCAGACTTACCTGTCCCAGCCAAAGTGCTTCAAAGCATTTGCCTCCCTTCACTCCTCAAACACCTCATTCCCCCAAGTGGCCATCATTAAGTGCTGACACAAAATGGACCTTGCTTTACTGATTAACTAGATGCCAGGTGCATGAAATTCATGCATGGGGTAGGAGAGTGTCCCTCAGCCCGGCCTGTACCCTCTCCAATCTGGGACATCCCTCTCACAATCCAGGACCACTGGCTCCTAACCACTCACCTGCCTGCCTACCTGATCACCCCTAACCACCTCTGCCTGCCGGCATGATTGCCCCTAACTGCCTCTCCCTGCTGACCCGAACACCCCCTAACCACTCTCCTGCTGGCCTGATTGCTGCCTAATGGCTTCCCTGCCAGCCTGATTACCCCCAATTGCCCTCCCTGCTGGCCTGATCACCCCCAACCACCTCTGCCTCATCCCCTGCCACTGTGGCTTTGTCTGGAATGAAGTCGGAAGTCCGGAAGATGTATGGTCAACCCAGTCTAATTAGCATATTACCCTTTTATTAGTATAGATACTACAATATAAATGATGGATGCTCTAGCAGTGCTGTGAGCTATTATCTAATGTTTACTAATTTAAGCAAATATTTGATTGGTAGTATTTCAGGGAATATGAGTTAAGATGTATATTTCAAGTCTCACATATTAAAAGATGTACAATATTAAACAAGATGTACCTTAGATTTATAACCCCAAATTCAAGTAACAACTTATACCCTTCAATTAAAAGCACACTTTCCTGCCCTAACTGGTTTGC
>PVJC01005681.1:27571-58150 GCA_004026665.1 Murina feae
TCTCTCTCTCTCTCTCTCTCTCTCTCTCTCTCTCTCTCTTTCTCTCTCTCTCTCCCCCCCCCCATCTCTTCCTCTCTGTAAAAAAAAAATCAATAAAAAAAATATATATATATTTTAAAAGTACACTTTCCTGCCCTTTTTGAACCTCCAGGTCATGTGACCAGGAGTCAGGTTAGCAACCTGAAAATCTTTAGACTGATCATTCGGAGTCTTCTGAGCAATTAGGGCAACGTGGGTTTTGTTTCTACGGGAATAGAATACTAGAGCTCACTCCTCTCCATTCTCAGCTCTTTGAACTGCCAGACAAAAAGCAAACCAGATGAGATCCATAGAGAAGACCCCAAAGTAAGACTTTCCTTCCATATTAAAATGATGCCTCAGAGACAGAAATGTGCCTTGTGCTCACATTTGAAGGCTGCACTGCTCAGCTTGTCTTAAGGGCATGCAAAGTTTAGTGGATGGAGTTAATAATATTTTTATGTGCATATCTTCTTGGTGTTAGCTTTTAGAAGGCATTTGAGGTGCTTAATCTGAACATGTCCCTGTATCTGTAAACAGGAGTAACCATGGCTCATGGGTCATGGTAAGGAGGCAGTGAGATAATACATGTAAAGGGCTTAGCACATGCCTAGCATCCCGCAAAGTTCATCTAATGAGGTTTTCTCTAAAAATAATGTTCTGTTTTTCCTAAAATATGGAGGCAAAAGTTTAGTAATCTTAAATTCAAGAGGATCAGTTCTTTTTTTTAGCCGTAAAGAATAGTATTGTTCCTTCTTTCCACATGGTGGCGCTAATATAGAATCACAAGGTAGCAGTATCTCCAAACATTTGGGGAAAAAATCTGTGCAGCTAATGGTGCTATCAATCTGTAAATGACCATTTAATGACCATTTGGAACACATGCAGAACACCAATCTAGTGTGCTTTTAAAAAATAGATGAATCGCCCTAACTGGTTTGGCTCAGTGGATAGAGCGTCAGCCTGTGGACTCCAGGGTGTCAGGTTCCATTCTGGTCAAGGGCATGTACCTTGGTTGCGGCACATCCACAGTAGGGAGTGTGCAGGAGGCAGCTGATCAATGTTTCTCTCTCATCGATGTTTCTAACTCTCTATCCCTCTCCCTTCCTTTCTGTAAAAAAATCAATATATATATATATATATATATATATATATATATCTTAACAAAAGCGAAATATTAAAATTAACTGTTCTCTGGGACGGGGTTAGCCACGCCCACCAGCCAATCAGAGCTTCTGTATGCAAATTACCCCAGCCAAGATGGCGGAGGCCGCGGCCCCGGTGTGCAGCTTCTCCAGGGCTGCAGCCTCCGCCATCTTGGGAGCCCCTGGGAGCCTGGGGTGGGGGAGGCGGGGACCAGGCAGCTGGACCCCGCGGCCCCCGCCCAGGTGGGAGCCTTCCAGGGCGCGGGGACGAGGCGGCCAGACCGTAGGGTCAGTGGGAGCTGTGGCGAGCCTGAAAACTGCCCTCAGCCCCTCTCCCAGGCTTGCTACACCCCCTGGGGTGAGGGTCTCCACTGGGGAGCTTGGCCAGCTTGCAAACAGACATTGGCCCCTCACCCAGGCTGGCCAGGCACACCAGCAGGTGGACATCCCCAGAGGGGTCCCAGACTACAAGAGGGCACAGGCCGGGCTGAGGGACCCCCCACCCCCAGTGCACAAATTTTTGTGCACTGGGCCCCTAGTGTGTGTGTGTGTGTGTGTGTGTGTGTGTGTGTGTGTGTGTATATATATGAATCACAAATTTAAAAATGAAATGAAATAAAGTAAAATGGCAAACAGCTTCACATCAATGAGGAGCGTTATCACTCGCTGGTTTTTCACTAAGATATCTCTATCCCTAGCTCATGTCATAGATTAAGACCCACATCTAACTCGTTGCTTTTCTATTATTTATTTCCAAAAAAAAACTAGAAGATTCAAGTTTCCAGTCAGAATTTTCAGAAATAAAAGCAAGTCCATTTGATAATTCTCCCAAATGGTTCTAGATATTTGGCTTACATGTGGATCAGAAATTATGGAGAAATGTTTCCCTGAAGTAGGAAATGAAGTCTCATACTTTCATAATCTTTTGGATGCTAAATGAATAAGCTAATATAGTTAAGAAGCAATTTTCAACCTTTCTCATCTCATGGCACATGTAGACTAATTACTAAAATTCTGTAGCATACCAAAAAGTATATTTTTTGCTGATCTGACAAAAATAGGTATAATTTTTACTAATTTACCAAAAAAAGAGATAGTCATTACCTACCCTTTTTACTCCAAAGGGATTTTTAAATTATTTTTGTTTTAAATATGTTATTATTGATTTTTGAGAGGAAGAAAGAGGGAGAAATATAAATATCAATGATGAGGGAATCATCAATCTGCCTCCCACACACCTCCTACTGGGGATTGAGCCAACAACCCAGGCAAGTGCCCTGAATGGGAATCAAACCATGATCTTCTGGGTCATAGGTCAATGTTTAACCACTGAACCACACCAGCCGGGTTCCAAAATGATTTTTTTTTTAATCAGGTGCCTATACTTGCATATAAAGATTTCTGGTACCAAGAATTAACCAATCCGATGAAACTTTATTATATAATGTAACCAATTAGATACAACTCTGTTATATGACCTATATTTATGGCTCAAGACAGACATTCACACAGAATGCCTACTGTTGTGTTGGCTGTTGTCCTTTTTTATTTGACAATCTAGGGGGAAAGAGGTCCGTGCTCCTAACTCAGTAGTCAGGTATTGCATGTTTTAAATTCTGCGGCACACCAGCTGAAATCACTGCAGTAAAGGGCTGGGGTATGGACTGCCCGGCCTGGGAGATCGTGCCAAAAGAACTCCAGATCCTGTGCTGACTTGCGTGGGGCTCTGGAAGTCGTCTGGTGTGTTTATTGCAGCTGATGTATGTGTTTTTAAAACATGCCCAATGATATATCATTAATTAATTTCTCAAACAAAGAAAGGATGTCATCCAATTAGCAAAGCATCAAACTACTAGAGATGAAGCTATTCATACCCCATTTCCTCTAGTTCAGGCCAGATAGACACAGAGCGCTCTGCTGAGCTAAACCACTTGAAATTCCAGAAATGGTCCTTACTCATATTATTAATGTGAGTTAACAATAAATAATTATGCTTTTAAAGTCATTCTTCATTCCGGGAACTCTTGAGCACCTTCCTCATCAACAGCCAACAGCCTCCGGTGGGAAAACAAGTTGTTTTAATCTTGCAGCCCCTAAAAGTGTAAACCTTAAGAGTTCCCGTCACACAGTGAAAAAAAATTATAGCTGTATGTGGTGATGAGTGTTAACTACACTTATCTTGGTAATCATTTTGCAATATATTCACACATCAAATCATTATCTTGTATGCCAAAAACTAATACAATATTATATGTCAATTATCTCAATGTTGAAACATTTGCTGCCTATTTCTTGGCACAGCACGTGGAATACCTACATTCAATTATCATGCTCTCATTGCATTCACAATTTTCTCTATTATCCTCAACTCTGAATCAAGGACAAAATCTTCTGATGACCACCGACTATCCTCTGTAAGAAAAGCAGGGTTTGGGAGGGAATTTAAGTGCAACCAGAGTGAAGTCCTTGCCTGCCCACTGAGGCTGGTGCTCCCTTCGTACCAATCCTAGTGTCCCTCCCAATCTATGTCACAGCTGGTGCAATGAACTGTGTGAGGGAAAAAAAATCCTTTTTCTTTTTAGCACAGACTTTCCAATGAGAAGTCACTGAGCACGTTACCCTCACCCATGCATGGTATCAGCAGACAAGTGCTTTCTATTCTGAGTGTAAGTGTTCTGTCCAGCTATTTTGTCAAGGAAAGCATCTGCCAGCATGCACACCTGACAGTAACTTGGCATCTACACCGGTGGCTCTCAACGTGCCATCCTCAACCACCAGCAGCAGCAGCACCTGGAAATCAATTACAAAATGTATATTTGGGGGCTTAACCCAGTTCTACCAAAATCAGAAATGGTGGGACACAGCTCTCAGGTGATGCTGATGCACCCTGAAGCCTGAGCTCTGACAGTGTCGTCTACAAGAGGAATGTTGGCAATGCTGCTCTCTTCTACTCTTTGTCACTGACTTTGTGGCTATTTGTGTGTGTGTGTGTGTGTGTGTGTGTGTGTGTGTGTGTGTGTGAGAGAGAGAGAGAGAGAGAGAGAGAGAGAGAGAGAGAGAGAGAGAGTTAATCCTCACCTGAGGATATTTTTCCAGTGACTTTTAGAGAGAGTGAAAGGGAGGAAGGGAGAAAGGGAGGGAGAAAGGGAGAGAAAAATATGAATGTGAGAGAGAGATATCAATTGGTTGCCTCCCACATGTCCCCAGGGTGGGGAATCGAACCCTAAACCCAGGTACAGGTCCTTGACCAGGAAATTGAGTCCCCCGATCCTTTGGGTCACGGGTCATGCTCTAAGCACTGAGGAACACAGGCCAGTGCTTTGTAACTGTTCTTTAAAGTGTTTCAGCAACAGTGTGACTTGTAATAGTTTTTACTAGCAGGACTGAAAATTTGAACAAACCTCTGTTTTGTTCTCTCCTCTGACTTCGATGACAATATTACTCAATGTAACATACTGCAAAGCACTGTTTTGCAATTGTTCTAGAAGAACTTGACTGGTTTACCAATAATCTACTTTGTTGTGTTAGGAAGTGGCTCAAGAACATCATATTACAGTTTAACCAAGTCTATAGCAAAAAGGGTTCTGCAGGAAATTAGGGATAAATGGATTCTTGGTTCTACCAAACTAAATTTCCCGACAGTCATCATCATGCATCCAGCTCACTCTTTCCATTTCGGGCTGCTGCATGGAGTTCTCATTCTCTGATTTCCTTGTCCCAGCACACACAGATGTATGTTCCATATTTGCACTGTAACACGTCTTTTGTTAGGTTTGCGAAGTTTTTCTGAGACACGGTGTGTCATTCTCTGAATGTATGTATATTTCAGAGAATCACTGACCTATTTTTATGAATTGAGAAGGCAACACAGTAGTAACAAAAAATGCAAATTTATCAGACAACATACAAATGATACGTAGATATGTCATGCCCAGCTGGTGTGACTCAGTGGTTGAGCATTGACCCATGAGCCTGGAGGTCACAGTTCAGTTCCTGGGCAGGGCACAGCCTACAGAACTATACTCTAAATGTTAAACTATACTTCCTAAATGTTAAAGGAATTTTGTTTCCATTCCTTTCCATTCTTCTCCAATAATTTCAATTCCCTTATCTGCTAATCCCATCTCTCCTCATTTTTATTCAATCCAGAAACTTTAGATTGAGCCTCTCTCTTTAGAACACTCCCCAAGCCTGTCATCTGAGCACAGATGAAAAGCAATCCCTATATCCCCGGATTCCCCACATAGTCCAAAAGCCACCTCTGGCTCAGGCAGGATGTAGAATGAACCAAGGAAACCAGCAAAGGGCTGAAGAAGCTCGGGGGAGGAGGAAGTCAATCCCGACTCTGCCCCAAACCTGAGAATATACTTGTTTGATGTAGCTAACTGCAATGGCTGCCCTAGGTTTTGTTCTTTCGGCCTTTACTAGCACACTTCTCAAAAGCACGGTCTAGGCCCATGGTTTCCATTGCTCCATCACTTACTTCCTCCTCACCTCCTTGCAACCTGGCTCCCAGCTTCAATGCTGTGTTCCTGTGGTATCTGATCCCGACCACCACCTTACAGGAGTGCCTCTCAAGGGAGGAAGAGAGCATATCTCAACCCCTGTGCATGCAAATCACATGGAAAGCTTTGAGAGATACCAATGTCCAGGCCCCCACCTGTGATGGCTTTGAATATGTCAATGACATTTCCCAGAATTCCCTTCCCAGGTAGGTTGGACCACAGAGAGACCTGGGGGGCGGAAATGAAACAGAAGCTATTCTGTAGCTCTCACACGTTGTTGCTTACTTGCTGGCTCATCTAGTTGGCATAAGCCAGCAGCCAGACCTGCACCTGCTCCATCTTCCCCTAGATCGGTGGTTCTCAACTTTCCTCATGCCGCAACCCTTTAATACAGTTCCTCATGTTGTGGTGACCCCAATCATAAAATTATTTTCGTTGCTATTTCATAACTGTAATGTTGCTACTGTTATGAATCGTAATGTAAATATCTGATATGCAGGATGTATTTAGGTGACCCCTGTGAAAGGGTTGTTCGACCCCCAAAGGGATCATGACCCACAGGTTGAGCACCGCTGCCCTAGATCCTCCTCCAGCTTCTCTGACTCCTGGGCCAGGTGTGTGTTTAGCTCTGCGAGCAGAGCCCTGGCTGCTGCAGGACACTCATGCCATCCAGTTGAAAGGCGACAATGACTGACAAGGTTTGGGTCCCTAAGCATGGGTCCAGCTGCTTCTTGCTCTCTCCCACTTTCGATCCAGCTTCCCTTCCTGACTGCCTGTCCTCTGGACCTCAAGCTTCAGCATCAGACACAAAACTACACCTGACAGAGACTGCCTACCTAGCTCCCATGAGAGCATAAAGTCAAACTCTTCTGTACATATGTTTGTTCACGGAACCCTGCCTGATAAACCACTCCAGACCAATTACAGTATATCAGCTCAGAGGCGAGGCCCGAACATGAGTATTTGTTAAAACTCCCCAGGTGCTTCTAACATGGTTCCCCACCACCTATCCTGAGTGAAAACCACCACATCTGATTGCAAATCCTCCCAGCGTGAGCCAGCCTAGTTGATGGGAACCACCTCCTTCCTGGTGCTGAATTTAAGATTTAAAATCCTGTTCCGCCCAACCCTGACCCTGTGTATTTAGTCCTTTTCCTTTTCCACAAATCCAGCCCCTCCCTACTTCACAGATCACTGCAAACTCCCTGTCTCCAGTCTTTCCTCCTTCTGTTCCATCTCCCTCTCCTCCTGCTCACACCCCCGCCCCACTCCTCCCACCCCAACTGATCTGGAAAAGTGCTGAGGACATCCCTCTGTGCTCAAAGGCTTTCAGCAACTCCCTGTTCCCCAGGAAACCAATTTCACTCTCCTTACTGAAGCTCTTCAGCCTCTGGCCTCTCCCCACAGGCTGACCTATCCTTGCTCTCCCTTCCCAGTGTGAATCCCATCCTTGAGTGCTTTCTGAACTTCCATCAGCCCCAGGAAGAGCACAGCTGTGCTCAGACAATGAAAAGGGAAAGGGCCTCCTCTGACCTCTTTGGATTCCAACAACCAAGGCCACTCACCAGGTAATGTCCCTATAGACCACTCCCCTCCACACCACTCATTCCTCCTCTCTCTCTCCACCTCTTCCTTCTCAACCCCACTGGCTGCCTCCCCCTGATATTAGGGGTAATTAATACACACACATTTGAGTGCTCATTTTTTTTGAGGCAGAAAAAAAGTAAAGTACAAATTCCTGTGTAAGGGTGCCCTTGACACTTTAATAAAAAGGGCTGACCCCTCTTTTTATGTCCAATGAATGCTGCTGCTATATGATCCTCTTCCCAGAGCTCAAGGACGAAGACAGGTTTAGTTGATTTTCCATAAAAGCACTAACTAAACCACAGGGAATCTTCACACTCCTCTCCCAGCACAGAAACTCTGGTTACGCTAGAGCTCTCTACAGCAATAGATGAACTGGTTTTGAAATGTCCTTGTTGAACATAAAGGGTGTCCTTATCCCAGGGGTCAGCTACTTGCATCTTGTAAAGGAGGCCTTACAAAATTAGGACATCTACCCTCAATGCTCTTTCTTCAAACACCAAGAGATTGAGAAAATGGGACAGAAGAACTGAACAAAGGCTCTTCTCCAACGCTTTTTCTATGGTCCTCATTATTACATAATACTAGAGGCCCGGTGTATGACATCTGTGCACTGGGGGAGGGAGGGGTCCCTCAGCCTGGCCTGCACCCTCTCGCAGTCCAGAATCCCTTGGGGGTTGTCCGCCTGCTGGCTTAGGCCCGCTCCCTGCCGCTGCACTCACCAGTTGTGAGCCCAGCTTCTGGCTGAGTGGCACTCCCCCTGTGGGAGCACACTGACCACCAGGGGGCAGCTCCTGCATTGAGCATCTGCCCCCTGGTGGTTAATGTGCATCATAGCAACTTGTCGTTCTGCTGTTTGGTCAATTAGCATATTAGGGTCTTAGTATATAGGATTAACATGCAAAGTAGATATTTGATACCTCCCAAGGCCTACAGCTGAGTGTTTTGTTTCTCTTTTTTGCTTTTATCTTTTTGGTTGTTTATTCGTGTATTAATGTTTAAATTGGAGATCTTTTCTCTAGATTTCTCCACAAAAATACTCACCCATATTTCTCTGCAAGTCCTCTGGCCTCCTCCTCTTTCACTGCTCGCTGGTCTTCCAGATCACTCTTATTCCCACATAACACTATATCTGGGTTTTCACAATATGCATGCATTTGTAGCTGGCCTGTTAATGTAAGAACATAAGAAAATTACAGGTGAACAATAATGTAAGTGTATGATCAATGGAGAATACGTGCAAAAGTGCTGTGAAAACTAAATGGAAATACAGATACAGGTACCTGATGCAGTGCTTTCAAAGCATCAGCGCTCTCATCTGTCAAATTGAACGGATGAGGCAGATGTGAAACTACTCCCGCCCTCAAACACAGACCTCAGCTTATGTATATCAGGGAGGAAAGGGAATACTTAACCCTCCAAAAGTGTGCATGTGCGCAAGGGCACCCACATGCGCGCATGTGCACGCGCACACACAAACTCACAAAACAGGTGGCAGTCTTTTTATGAAGGCCATTTGAAATAAACTTGGAGGATTTCTTAGAGCTTATTGCTAATCTTTTTTTTTTTTTAAGAGAAAAAGAAATATCGATTTGTTGCTCTACTTATTTAAGCATTCACTGGTTGATTCTTGTTTGTGCCCAGACTCAGAATTGAACACATAACCTTGGTGTATCAGGACAATGCTCTAACCAGCTGAGCTACACAACCAGGGTACCTACTATTCATCTTAAAATTGTTTTTTACATATTTCCTCTCCACAGCAATCATAATTTTAAGAGCTGTCTTCCTATTAGCTAACCTATTTCTACCTGAAGTGTTTCTCATATTTTTCTATTATGCTAAGGCCAAATCAATTCATTTAACACACAGTACAAGATTAAATGAAGAGAGAAAACCCAGAATAAAGAGTTAATGATTCATTCACCAGGACCAAGAAAAAGCAGGAGACTACAATTCTTATTCCACAGCTTTTAGTTCTTTTCACTGGAAAACCTGTAAATAGGCATAATTTTAAATCAAACAAAAAAACTTCATTAAGCTGAGTAGTTTAATCTTCCAAAGAAGGAAAATAAAGTCTTATTTCTTACTTGTCACACCTCATAATGAAATTAAAACAGCCCAAGCTTTCACAAAATTGATGGCCTAATTTATTTTTTACATGGTTAACCAGAGAAGTGTTGACATTTTGGTTCCTCATTATGAAGTCATGTTCATTTTATCTTATCAAACATGATAAGTTAAGGCAGCAAGCATTAATTTCAGCTTGATACTTGGTGTAGAATTTCAGAACAATGACCTTTGCCCTAAAGGGACAAGCAGGAAAATAAGAACTATACAGGCAAGATCAAACTGTGTGGTTTCAGTAACAACCATGCCCTTTCTTTCCTCTGGGCTGTTACACACACTGTCCCCACACCCTTGAATACCCAACCGCAACCTTCCTTCAGGGACTCCCCACCCTTCCTTTAAGACCTGCTTCTTAGTTGCCTCTGCCGTGAAATCTTTCTGGTCTCCAGAGTGGCTCTCTGTACTCTGTTAACACCTTATATGTCCAGCATCATGGTTACAAGCATGAACTCAGGATCCAATGTGTCTAAAGTGGAAGCCTGGCTCTGCCATTTACTAGTTACGCCACTCTGGGAAACTTATTTGACTGCTTTGTGCCTCAGTTTCCATATGTAAATGCTGATAATAATAGTACTTACTGTTAGGGTCACCAAAGGAGGAATGCAAGAGGTCAAAAGTGGTAAAGAATTATAAATTTATTTGATAATCTGGAAACCAGACGGGCTGAGCCTCAAAGTGGCGCTAGCACCCAGGGACAGAGAGTCAGAGATTTTGAAGGACTCTAGGGGGGCTTTTCCAGTGGGGAATTTACTGGGTGGGTCTGGATTCTGGGTAAGTCCATAGCAAATGGAATATGGTCTAAACAAAAGGGAATATCGATTGTGAAGTGATCTAAAGGTCAACTTCCCAGGGGAGGGGATATCGATTCAATTATTTGATCAGACCTAACACTTACTTCATAGGTTTAAAGTGGGGATTGAATGAGTTAATTTGGCGACTCCTCAGGTAAGATCCATGGACTAGCAGCCTAAGAACTTGTCCCATATAATAAAATGCTAATATGCTAATTAGACCAAGTGGCAGAACGAACATTCGGATGACCTTCCAGATGAAGCCAGGGCTGTGAAGGCAGAGGCAGCTGGGGCTGCGAGGGCTGAGTCCCTTGCACGAATTTTGTGCATCGGGCCTCTGGTTAGAAATATAATTCTAAGCTCTCAACCCAGATCTACTGAATCAGGAACACTCAGTAGAGGGTCCAGAATCTGTGTTTGTTGTTATAGACAGACAGGCAGACATATCTATACTAATAATAGAGGAATATGCAAATTGTCCAAGACATCATCACAGTAACAGTAACAACCAGCAGGCTGCGTGGGGCAAACAGGCCAGCAGGGGGGACAGTTGGGGGCGACCAGGCCAGTAGGGGGGGCAGTTGGAGGCTTACCAGGCTGGCAGAGGGAGGCAGTTGGGGGCAACCAGGTCAGCAGGGGGAGACAGTTAGGAGTGACCAGGCCAACAGTGGGGGCATTAAGGGGCAACCAGGCTGGCAGGAGGGACAGTAAAGGGCAACCAGGCAGCAGGGGAGGGCAGTTAGGGCGACCAGGCCAGTGGGGGGTGGGGGGGCACTTAGGGACAATCATGCAGGTAGACAGGTGAGCAGTTAGGAGCCAGTGGTCCTGGATTGTGAGAGGGATGTCCAGGATGGGGGAGGGTGCAGGATTGGCTGAGGGGACCCCCCCCATCATGGACGAATTTCATGCACCAGGCCTCTCATATCTATCTATCTATCTATTTATCTATCTATCTATCTACACACACACACACACATATATGTATATATTTTAAATTATTATTTAGTAAAATAATATTTTATGTAGGTTATATTAGTAAAATAAGTTTATATAAGTTAAATAAAAATGAAGAAATGTTATAAGTGAAAAGAAAAAGAAAATGTATAAATCAACAAATGTTTACTTCTAATTAAGATTTGATATTACCAATCTAACACTGAACACTATATCTTTTAAAAAAAACAGGACTAGAGAAGAGGAGAATACTTTCCACTGAAGATATGAAATTGTCAATATGTATGTTTTATTTACCTAACTGGGCAGTAAGGATTCTTTTATCCTATAAGGAGGAAAAATACATACATACCCATAATTTCACATAATTTTGTCTATTATCTAAAATATATAAAGCCCAGAAGTGCAAGATTTATCTAACATCTCTGAGTTTCTCTTTCTACTGATGGGAAAAGAGGTGGATTTATTCTTTTTCAGTATCAAAATTCTATGAGCACACATCTAACCAGAGTCCTTATAAAGTGCTTGAGCCTGGCAAGTGTGGCTCAGCAGTTGAGCATCGACTTATGAGCCAGGAGGTCGTGGTTTGATTCCCCATCAGGGAAAATGCTCACGTTGTGAACTCAATCCCCAGTGTGGGGGTGTGCAAGAGGCAGTCAATCAATAATTCTCATCATTGATGTTTCTATCTCTCTCTCCCTCTCCATTCCTCTCTGAAATCAATAAAAACATTTTTTAAAAAGGACATGACCTGAGTAGCTCCACAGGCAGCATATCAAAGGGAAGGCTCAGTGCTATGTGGTTCAGCTCAGTGGATAGAGTGTCAGCCTGAGGACTGAAGGGTCCCGGGTCCCATTCTGGTCAAGGGCGCATGCCTAGGTTGTGGGCTCGGTCCCAGTGGGGGACGTGTAGGAGGCAGCAATCAATGATTCTCTCTCATAATTGATGTTTCTATTTCTCTCTTTCCCTTCTTCCCTGAAATCAATAAAAATATATTTTTATAAAAGGGAGAGCTCATCAGGCATCAGACCCCGCTGGGGCAAATTCTGTTTTGTGGGGTCAACCCTCACATAGTAGCTCATACATTGTGACAAGATCAATCCTCACAGTCAGTGAACCTGAGAGTCACAACCCTCCCATGAATGGGCCAAGAACAATCAAGACTAAACTACAACAGGAGGGCTCACCTAACCTACCAAATGTACACTTCTCGATCACCCAAATAAGGTAAAGATTCCATCAAAAAACTATGAGAACTGCCCAGCTGGTGTGGATCAATGGTTGAGCATGAACCTATGAACCAGAAGATCACAGTTCAATTCCAGGTCAGGGCACATGCCCAGGTTATGGGCTCGATCCCCAGTAGGGGGAAGCCAATCAATGATTCTCTCTCATCATTAACGTTTCTATTTCTATCTCCCTCTCCCTTCCTCTCTGAAATCAATAAAAAAATATTTTTTAAAAAGACCAATGGAACAAAATAGAAAGTCCCAAAATAAACCCATGCCAATATGATCAAGTAATATTTGACTGAGGCCAAGAATATACAATGAGATAAAGAAGGTCTATTCAGTAAATGGTGCTGAAAAATTAGACAGGAACATGCAAAATATAAATTAGACCACCTTCTTACACCATGTATAAGAAAAAGCTCAAAATGGACTAAATATTTACATGTAAGACTCAAAACCCTTAAAACTGGAAGAAAACATAGGGGGTAAAATCTCAGACACTTTTCTTAGCAATAGTTTTTCTGATAATTTCCTCTGGCAAGAGAAACAAAATAAAAAAATAAACAAATGTGGCTACATCAAACTGAAAAGGTTTTGCATAACAAAGGAAACCATCAACAAAATGAAAACACAACCTACTGGATGAAAAAAGATATTCACCAATGATGCACCCACTAAGGGTTAATATCCAAATTTTACAAACAACTTAACACCAAAAAAACACACAATCTGATTAGAAAGTGGGATGGGTAAAGGACCTGAATAGACACTTCTCCAAAGAGAAGATGCAGACAGCCATAAGACATATATAAAGATGCTCAACATCACTAATCATCAGAGATACAAAGTAGAACTACAATGAAATATCGCTGCACACCTGCCAGAAAGGCTACCATCTATAAATCAATGAACAAGTGTTGGTAGGGATGTGGAGAAAAGGGAACCCAGATGCACTGTTGGTGGGAATGCAGATTGGTGCAGCCACTTTGGCAAGCAGAATGGAAGTTCCTTATAACCTAGTGATTCCACTTCTGGGTATATATCCGAAGATACCCAAAACACGAATTCAAAGGAATATATGCACCCCTATGTTCATTGCAGCATTATTTATAACTAGAGGTCTGGTGCACAAAATTCTTGCACTGGGGAAGGGGGGGTCCTTCAGTCTGGCCTGCACCCTCTTGCAGTCTCGGACCCCTTGGGGGATGTCCGGCTGCTGGCCTAGGCCTGATCCCGTAGCAATTGGACATCGCTCTCATAGTCCAGGACCCCTCGGGAGATGTAGCAGTGCACCAAGAGGCAGGTGGCCAGGGGGGAAACGAGCCTAAGCCATCAGTCAGACATCCCCCGAGGGCTCCTAGACTGCGAGAGGAAGCAGGCCAGGCTGAGGAACCCCCTCGAATGCGTGAATTTCATGCAGAGAGCCTCTAGTATTGTAATAACTATGTACAGTGCCAATTCAGTACGGGATATACCAGGTGGAACACTTTGTGAAGTATACGACTGACTAACCACTATGCTGTATACCTGAAACTAATATAAAATAATATTAAATGTAAACTCTAATCTATAATATTAAAAGCAAAATATGCTAATTAGACCAGACATCCTTCTGGATGACCTTCCAGACGAAGCCAGGGCTTCGAGGGAAGCCTGGGTCCCAGGTACCAGAGGGAAGCTGGTGCTGGCAGTCAGGGGAAGGAAGGCTACTCTTGCATGAATTTGGTACATCGGGCCTCTAGTACAATAAAATTAAAAAACAAAACTAAGGTTTTTCTATTATCAAAACCACAGACAATGCCCTAGCTGGTTTGGCTCAGTGGATAGAGTGTCGAGCTGCAGACTGAAGGGTCCCGGGTTCGATTCTGGTCAAGAGCATGTACCTCGGTTGCAGGCTCCTATCCTGACCAGGCCTTGGTTAGGACATGTGCAGGAGGCAGCCAATTGGTGTGTTTCTCTCACATCAATGTTTCTCTCTGTCTTTCCCTCTCTCCTCCTCTCTCTCTAAAAATGCATGGAAAAATATCCTCGAGTTAGGATTTGAAAACAAAACAAAACAAAAAACCCATAGCCAATACTAACAAATCAGCAAGTAATTTTGAAGTAGGATGTAATTTTTAAGTGTTTTCATTATAAAGATTTGGATGTTAAAAATTTAACATCAGAGCCTTTCCCAATAGATTTTCTAGGTTTATACTAATGCAACTAATAAAGGTAAACGTACATTCACAAGCTGTTATTTGCTCCAGTAGCAGGATTTTATATTAAGATCTCTCCAAAAAGCCAAAATGAAGACACACACACACCACACACACACAGTGCCGGGACCACTTTTGCCAATGGAGTTCTGGAGTCCTCCAAGCAAATGCGTGGCCCTCAAAACAGAGAAGGGGCCTCTAAGCATAGAAGAGCTATGCAGCCAGGGGTTTAATCCATTAAGCCTTGTATGTAATCTATATGTTTTAAACCCTGGGATGATATAAAACTTGATAGCACACAATAGGCAAGCAGATACTTAGTGATGTAACCCCTCTAGGTCTGTATATCCTCATCTATAAAAGAGGGGTGAGTCTCCTCTGTGGGAAAGACTGATTAAGAGATTGCATGGAAAGCAGGGCCTTATACCTGGAGCCTAGGAAGTATTCAACACATCCAAGTTGGTATTTCTAGAAAAAGCAGAGTATTTTAGTTATCTTCGCCTCTAAACTAATAGCCAGGCTTCTTTATGTAGCATCTTATACAGCACTAGGATTTCTCCCAAATCAATTTACAACAAAAGTAGAATATAAGAGGGCATGTTATTGTAGGGAGTGGGAGGCAGAGAGACAATAACACTTACTTATCCAGTTCCTGACATTGAGGAAACTTTGTTCATTTGTCAGATCAAAAAGCAGAAGAAACCCCATAGCATCTCTGAAGAATGCTGTTGTCAAGCTCCGAAACCTAGGAACATAAGAGCAGACTCATCACCTGAACCACGGCCCACTCCTGAAACATAAAGCTACCACCAGTGCCCTCAGCCTCACACCATAGTTCATCAATAACAAATTAGATGTTTAATAACGTGCTGTTGTTTATAATAGCTTCACATTATACATGAATATTATAGCTCTTAGTTAAACGAGATTTAGTGAAGAATGTGACTGTAAATGACAATTTAATAGTATAAAGTTTTGAGTATAATCAATATTAGGTATCTTACAAAATATAATAAATAGCTATCCAGAGCAAGAATATTTGAAATATATCCAGACTTTGAAAAATGCCAACAATTATCAAAAGTTATACTTGGAACACTCTTTTAAATAAAAATAACCCATATCACTGAAAAAAATTTTTTTAAACAAATTAGGTGCCGATATTCCAAAAGTGTGTAAGACAGTTAATTATCACTTATGGAAGTTTATGTGTTAATAGACCATGTGATTCAAAAACCCAGCGTGCTGGACAGGGATGACAGAACTAGTTCATGAGCCTTTCGTATCACCCAAGAACTTATTGTCCAACCAAGAGTTCATTAGACCCAAACAATGGAGCTTGCTATGTACGTTTCCCTTGTCTGGTGAAGGTTGGCTTGACTTGACATTACAATGTGTTTCATGACCTTTAGGTTTCAATCTCAGGCGTTAAGGTGGTCGTAGTAATGACTCAGCCCCTGTTCCTTTTTGGTACTCTCTCCATCTCCCCTCTCTCCCTCCACCAGTCAGCTTCCTCTTACTTCGTCTTTATACGAAGTCTACGACAGACAGACACAGGCTCCAAGGAAGAAAATACCGGTATGAATTTGTCATCTAATCTTCTAAGCTTTCTCAAATATTTTTAATCAATATTTTTACAAAAATAGTCCTTATCTTTCGAGATACATACCAAAATAGTTAGGAATGAATAACCTGACATTTGGAATTTGCTTAAAAATAATTAGGGAGAGGGAGTGAATAAGAATGAGTGGCATATATAAAATAAGATCGGCCGCAACTTAATGACTATTGAAACTGGGAAATTAATATGTGAGTTCATTATATACTTGAAGTTTTCCATAATAAAAAGTTTTTTTAAAGCCTTCAAAGAATCTGAGGGAAAAATCTGAAACCTTAGCTAATGAAAAGGAATTTTACATCGAGATTCCATGTAACTGATTTTGCTGAAGCAATTCTGACCGCCTGGAATAATTCCAACCAGATTTTCGCCTTGGTTTTCAAGAATAATACAGACAGGGGTGGGCAAAAGTAGGTTTACAACTACGAGTACACAAGGTTTATTCTTGTATTATTATTTATTAATTATTGTATATTTTCCCATACAAATAACTGCAAACCTATTTTTCTTCTCCCCTTTATAACTCTGTGGCTTTTGTGTGGCTGCATAAATAGCCAACGACAATGGAGAAAAGTGTATAAGCCTTTTAAAAATGAAGAAGACAAAAAAGAGACCATAAGGCAGGCTGATCCATTTAGGAAAAGATTCGTTTTTCCTGTGACTTTGTATGAAATAAAGCCACCATTACCGACTCAGACTGATAAGTTTCCTGCTAACTTGGCAGCATGGCGTATCCAGGTGCCAATGACCTGATCAGCTGGCTTCTTCCTGCTTGGGTCCCTGTATGAAAAGTGTAGCTGCTTTTCCCTTTCCTCCAGTAAAAAGCACACGCATAACAGAGGACCTCCTACCTCTCCTGCCCTGCTGTGTCCCATAACTGCAGGTGGATTCTCTGGCCTCTGCCCACAGCTCCATCCGGTCCATTGGCTCTGTACACCTACAACAGCAAAGTCGAGAGAGAGAGAGAGAGAGAGAGAGAGAGAGAGAGAGAGAGAGAACACTTTCTGAGACCAGGGAACTCTTCTTACTTCCCTACTCAGCATAACTATAGCATAAACCTCTAAAGAAAATCCCATGTGGAATATAACCTTGTTTGTATTTTATCCCAAGTAATTATCTTTAGATAATACAATAATTTGCATTAACATGTATATATACATCATACACCTTTATAAATATATTATGAAATATATAAACAATACATTATTTCTGAAACATAATAATTAGCTCACCTTTCCTCAAAGAACCCTCAGGTCATGCATTTCAAGAAATATTACCTTTCTATGACTTTTTCCATCCTATCTTTAAAAATACTCTTTTTTAAAATTTTGTTTTGTTGCTTATAGTATTACAACAAGTGATAGATAGGTCTCCATTTTTCTCCCCCAACCCTCCCCCTCCTCTCCTACCCCCCAGTGTCTTGTGTCCATTGATTATATTCATATGTATGCATGCAAGTCCTTCAATTGATCTCTTAACCCCCCCCAACCCTCCCCAGCCTTCCAGCTGTAGGTTGACAGTCCATTAACAATTTTATGGGAAGTACCTCTGAAACCCTCTTTCTCCATAAAAGCAATGAAAACATTGGCATAAACTGTCAAAATCAACTTTTTAAGAACTCTGAATATCAGTAAAAATAATAAGCTTTGTGCCATTTCTACTTATCCTATTCTCATCTCCCCCTTCCTGGCTCCCAGTAGTCCTGAAAACCAACATATACATAACTATGATAGCTGTGAAAACCATCAGCATAGCAGTAGTGGGGGCAAAACAGGTTTGGAGCTGCCCCTAAAATCTCATCCCCAGAGAACTGAAAACTGCTGTAAAGCTCCATTCCCAGGCCTGGTCTTCATTTTACCTGCCTCAGAGCTTGCTCTATGAAAATAATCCTATCCTCTGGGCATTGTTGAAAATAGTCAGCATCAAGTATTTAACATCACAGCTACCGAAGGCAAAAAATACCAGTTGGGGCTAACAAGAAATCTAACCAGAAAGACATAAAAAAATAATAAAAATAAAAACAGAAAATGAGATGTCTATACAGAGATTTGAAAAGCTCCAAAATATTTCTTGTTATCTATTAGGCCATGCTCATGTTTAAGGCTGTACATATGCCCAGGAAAGATCTGAAAAAGCCCTAAGCTCACACCTCTGGCTGACCTTGAGGCTCTTCTGAAGCATGAAGTGAAGGCTAAGACAGATTTATAAACCATCTACTAGAATATAAGCACATGTCACAGCACACACATATATACACAATGCAAGCCCTATCAAACTAGCTTCTTTGTAGAAAGTGACAAACTGACCTTAAAATTCATATGGAATTGCAAGGAATTCAAAACAATCTTGAAAAAAATGAGGACTCATACTTTCCAAGATCAAAAGTTACTACAAAGCTACAGTAATCAAGATAGAAAAGTACTGGCATAAGGATAGACGTATAGTTAAATAGAATCGAATTGCGAGTTCAAAAACAAACTTTACATGTATTGTCAACTGATTTTCAATAAGAGTGCCAAGACCACTCAATGGGAGACAAAATAGCTTTTTCAAGAAATTGTGCTGGGGCAAGAGGCTAGTCACATGCAAAAGAATGAATGAAGTTGGATCCCTATTCACACTATGCACAAAAAATAGCGCAAAATGGATCACAGTCTTAAATGTAAGAGCTAAAACTACTTGCATATCATATATCTAATGAGAACACTTATCTAGAATAAATTTAAAACTCAAAATTTAACAAAAAGACAACTAACTTCAAAATAGATAAAGGCAATAAAAACTATACTTAAATAAATAGACAAGGAACCTGATTAGACATTTCTCCAAAGATAATATACAAGTGGACAATAAAGCACATGAAAAGATGATTGCTCAACAACATTCATTAGGAAAATTTAAGTCAAACCTACAATGAGATAGCATTTCACACCCACTAGAATGTCTGTCATCAAATAGATAATAACAAAAGTGGTGATAATATGGAGAAATTGGGACCCTCTTACATTTCTGGAAATGTAAAATGGTGCGGCATCTTTGGAAAATTTTGGAATTTTCTAGACATATGCATAAGATATTTGAAAACATAAGTCCTCACATAAGAGATATGATAGTAAGTCCATGCACACAAAAAAACATATATGAATGTTAATAGAAACATTATGCATAAAACAGAAACAACCCAAAGGTCCACCAACAGATGAATGGATAAACAAAATGTGGTACATATATAAGTACAATGAAATATGATTTGATCATAAAACAGAATGAAGTTCTGATACATGCTACAACATGAATGATCCTCGAAAATATGCTAAGTGAAAGAGGCTAGACACAAAAGGCCACATATTGTAAGATTCCATTTATATATGTCCAGAATAGGCAAATCCTTCCAGAATAGACTAGTGGCTGGGGGGAGGGGAAGTGGGGAATGATTGCAAAAGAGTATGAGGCTTCTCTTTGGGGTGATGAAGTGCTCTAAAATTAAATAGTGGTGATAGTTGCACAACTGTAAATATACTAAAAACCACTGAATTATATACTTTAAGTGGGTGAAGCTTATGTTAAGTGAATTCTATCACAAGAAAGCTATTTTTAAAAAACAAGGTTATAAAATGAGAATAAATAAATATCATCACGTATATATTAATTCTACCAACTATATGTCAATATCGAAACTTTCATAAAGATCCTATTATTACCCAGTGGGTCTGAGTCTATAGAAGACTCCCTGGTAATGGAAGAAAACACCTCTGGCAGCTAGAAGGGAATGAATGCCTCTGTTCTGGAGCCAGGGGCGCTGCATCTTTCCCAGGTGGAACATGTTCCCTGGCAGGGTCTTTGTCATTGATCTCCTGACCACTTCCTGACCGGCTTCATGGTAACAGTCCATTTTTTAGCAAGAAATAGAGTTCATGGAAAAAGCCATCTTCATTCCTCTGCAACTCTGACACAGTGACCTCCTGCCTTCCCCTCCACCACCAGAATATTTTTTGGTCGTGTGGTCCTCTAAAAATCAAAAACAAAACAAAAAGAGCCTCTTGCCCTAGATGATTTGGCTCAGTGGATAGAGCATCAACCTGAAGGGTTCTGGATTCGATTCAGGGCACATGCCTGGGTTGTGGGTTCGATTTCCAGTAGGGGGTGTATAGGAGGCAGCCAATTGATGATACTCTCTCATCAGTGATATTTCTATCTCTCTTTCCCTCTCCCTTCCTCTCTGAAATCAATTAAAATATTTTTTTTAAAGGATCTCTCCTGCACTGCTAGTGGGAGTGCAGACTGGTGCAGCCACTATGGAGGACAGTATGGAGTTTCCTCAAAAAATTAAAAATGGAACTCTCATTTGACCCTGTGATTCCACTTCTAGGAATATATCCCAAGAAATCAGAAAGACCAATCAGAAAGGATATATGCATCCCTATGTTCATAGCAGCACAATTCACCATAGCTAAGATTCAGAAACAGCCTAAATGCCCATCAGCAGATAAAATATGTTTTTTTTTTAACATTCTGCTCAACTTCTGTTTCCCGTTACTTCCCAGATCAACACACCCTGCTGTCAGCAGCGAGTTCTGCCACTTAGTGTCCATGTGGGATTGCTGAGGCCTTAATTAAGAGAAACATCATTAAGAATGGCATCAAAGGTGGAAAACATAACGGAATAAATAGTGGCATAAGGGGCAGGATGTTTTGTAGGCTTCTGAGCAATAACTTTGTGGACTCCAGAGGGAAGATACAAGCCAAAAAGATATCAAGGAAAAATTAATAAAAAGCTTCACTTTTACTTTGTCTACTGAGTTATATGTGAAGTGTCCCTCAGTCAGCACAGCCTTTTAAGTCACATGGCCAGGATGAAATAGAATACACTTTTATACATATGCCTTAATTTAATTTTTTAAAGAGTTTAATTGATTTTTAGAGAGAGAGGAAAGGAAAGGGAGAGGCAGAAATATCAATGTGAGCAATACGTCAATTGGTTGCTGTCTGAATTCCCCCTCCTGAGGATTTAGCCTGCAACAGGGCATGTGTCTGGGCTGGAAATCAAACCAGCAACCTTTTGGTGCATGGGACGGTGCCCAACCAACTGAACCACCAAGGCCAGGGCTGTATCCTTTAATTTTAGATTCCAACCTTTGTCGTCATAATTCCTACAAAGTAAACTAAACCGACCGGCAAATGTGGACTCAGAGATTACATTTTTACTTTTATTTTTTTGGAGATTACATTTTTAGATAGGAGGCTTTAGAACTTACCACTCTCTTTTCCCTGAAATCAATGCCCACTGTTGTGATAAATTTGGAGTTGAATTTACCATCTGTATACTGGTAAAGTACACTGGTCTTCCCTACTCCAGAGTCTCCCAAAGCTAGAAACTTGATGAGGTAATCATAGTCTCCATCAGACATAATGAAGAACTCTGGTTCACCTGCAAAAAATAAACATTACAAAATATTAGACTCCTCCATACTTTAATATCTAGGTCAACTAGTACGTTTCCGTAACACCTATATGCCTAACAATTCTGTGAGGAGAGGATTAGATATTATTCACTGCTCCCAAAGACCTAGTAATTTGCTAGAAAATTGCTAGAAATAGTAAATAACTAACAGTTCAGCTTAAATTGAATATAATACTCTTAAGACAAAAATTCCAAGTGAGTATGACAATCAAAAAGGTAATGGTCATTGAGTCTTACATGCAGATCATTTGAACAAAAATTAACAAGAGGGGAGAGAGGAGAGGAGAGGAGAGGAGAGGAGAGGAGAGGAGAGGATGTTATAATAACAATTATAGTAATATAATAACAATTATAGTAATAATAACAACTCTTAGAGCATAAGTGGTTCCAATTCCTCCCCCAACTCTACTTCCTTTTCAAAGTCTCTGAATGCTGGATCCTTGGCTTTTCGTGGCTTTTACTTGGACATCTAGACAATCTGACTTATCCCATTCATTTTCCTAGGCCACTATAGTTCCTTCAAAGACAATGCTAAATTACCAGGTAACATCTGGCTTGCAGCTTCATTATTATTATTATTTAATTTTATTATTATTATGACATGACACATGTTAAATCACTTTTCTGGAGTCTCACTGCTTACTTGGAAACTGAGTTCTAGATCTGAGCAGTCACTGCCCACATACCATAATTCGCAAAGAAGGGTTCACTGACCTATTCTTGCCTTGATATTCTAACGAGAAATGCTACCCATTCAGCTCTTTGATGCTGACTAACACAAAAGTCCACTTTAGAGAAGAAAAACTATTTTACCAACTAGACATAACCATGGTTATTTTTTATCCATTGCAATCAGCACTTTCCATGATTTCTTATTATCCTCTAAATACATTCAAACTATTCAAAATTTCAGTCTGTCTAAAACTATTCAAAATTTCAGTCTGTCTCCCAGGAAGGCTTCTCTTTGCCCTCCCAAATCTAATTCTGAGAAATCCTCCTGAAAATTAGAAAAATAATCAGCTATCCCATACCACTGACAACTCTGCTTGCCCATTCAAACATACATATTCCCCCATCCACACACACATCAGATTCCCTACCTTAGATGCTGCTGGTTTCCTCTCATTGTCTCCTTTTCACCCAGCCCCAAACCCAGAAACTTTACCACAAGTCTCAGTATGTACTATAGAATTATTTCCACAGATCCATAAAATCAATAAAAACTCAGGCAAGGACATTCATCGGTTCTGAAGGTTGCCACACCAACTCCATCCTCAATTTGGGGACTCACTTTATGCTCAAAAATCCTGACTGCTGAGACCCAAGAGCCACTCCATGTACTTCCTCAGAGTGTCTGAGTGCAGACTAACTTCACATGCAGATACAGCTGGTCGGTCGATAAGGGCAGAGCCTCTACAAACATTCATAATTCTGTTTACACACTATAAAGAATGGCATTTTACAGATGATGGCTTTCCCATGCCACAGCTTCTGTATTCACAGGTGTAGGCTGCCAGTATTAATGGTATATAACAGAATTCTCCAAAAGATGATCACTTGAGTACAAATAAATATTCTAATGTATCATATCACAGCATCTCACTTGGCTCCAAGTTATTCAGAAATAAGAGCTAAGAATTTTCAAGTAGGTGCAGTTAATGTTTAATCATTTTGGGGGGGTCCCCCTTAAAATGAACGAGGAAGCAGAAATCAACTCCAAATTCTGCAATGACAGTGATGCAAGAAGGCACTATGGCTGCCTTATTTCCTCTTTACATTTAATTTGAAAATAAAGTTGGTCATTTCTAAAAGTATGTTTTTGTATTATTTAAGGTACAAAAGAAAATGCTGTCACCAATGGTATCACTATTCTAGAATTCTCTAAACCCACTTGAGTGGAATGTGAAGACAGATGAAACTATCTCTGTGGCACCAAAAGTTAATGGTATCCTGGGAGAAGAATCACACATGTAACTTTACAGATGATCTTCATGGGTTTTGTTTTCTATTCATGCTGATAGCAATATATAAGTTTGTTCCTAAACCAAGCCATCATAAGGGAAGTGTTAACAAACCAAATACTATAACTGAAGGTATAGAGATGCCACCATCAATATTCATCCCAGTTTGCATTCTTCAGACTGTATCTTTAGACAATAATCTGCCTTATCTGAAAATAAATGTTCAGACCTTTCATTTTCTGGGCTTGGTTTTCTAAAGGATAAATAGAACTCAGAAAGGTTCATTCATTTTCATAACCAAGAACACAGGTCTCCTAACTCTAAGCCCAGTGTCCATTCTAGCCCAAACTTTGTGTCCATCACTCATGTTTTTACAAATGCATGGTGGGCTTAAAAGCAACTAGATATAGCCGCAGCCGGTTTGGCTCAATTGTTAGAGCTTTGGCTTGTAGACTTAAGGGTCTGTGGTTCAATTCTGTTGGGGTGCATGTGGGAGGCAACCAATTCGTGTGTCTCTCCTCACATTAATGTTTCTTTCTCTCTCTGTCTCTTCCTCTCACTTCCATTCTCTCTAAACATCGATGGAAAAATGATTCCCGGGTGAGGATTAACACACAAAGAAAAGCAGAGCTGGGTTGAGTCCCCATGTTTTTCACATACCATCTACCCACACTCAGGGGCTTTAAGCCTTGTATTTCATGTTTCCATTCTATGAAAAAGAAGATAATATGCACTATCTTAAGACATTGTTTTAAGAGTTGAATAGGATACCCTTTTTTAAAAATACATTTTTATTGATTTCAGAGGGGAAGGGAGATGAAGAAATAGAAATATCAATGATGAGAGAGAATCGTTGATCAGCTGCTTCCTGAATGCCCCCTACTGGGGATCGAACCTGCAACCCGGGCATGTGTCCTGATGGGAATGGAACCGTGACCTCCTGGATCATAGATCAATGCTAAACCACTGAGTCACACCGGCCAGGGTGAATGGGATACTCTTTGTGGAATGCCCAGCACAGTGCTTGGCATATCCTGGGTACTCAGTAAACATTAGTTTATTCCTTTCTCCCAATGATGGACAGAGCAGACTGACTCTGAAGATCTAGAACAATTTCTGAAATTGCCACTGGGAAGCTCAAAACATATAGTTAGTACTAATTTTCATTTTTTTTTATTTTATTGTTATAGAAAGCACTCAAGGAACCATGACATGGAATCGAACCAGCAACCTTTCAGTACATAGGATGATGCTCAACCAACTGAGCCACACTGGCCAGGGCTCAAAATGTATAGCACAAACGATTGCTGACTGGCTCACAATAGTTTGCTGAGTCAACAAGGATCACTTTCAAACTACTTTTTTGGTAGGTTCAAATGATTTTTAATTCATTTTAAACAGGTATGTTAATTTCAAAAGTTATGACCAGCTTAAAAACAGATTCAGATTTGTATGAAACATAGAAATCTGCTCTAACAAACTCATACTTGTTCAAAATAATTTGAATGGTTCATACTAGTTCAGAGTGAAAGAGTTGAGTAAAAGATGCTCTACCTAGAAAACCATCTCTGACTGACCCAAAACCAACCTGGCTAAAACCAGATATTTAATCAAAATTATTTGGGTCTGGGTTTTGTTTTTTGGTTCCCACTCAAGGATATTTTTCCATTGATTTTTTTTTTTTTTAGGAGAGAGTAGAAGGGGGAAGAGAGAGAGAGAGAGAGAGAGAGAGAGAGAGAGAGAGAGAGAGAGAGAGAGAGAACCATCAATGTGTCTCTCTCACATACACAGATCAGGGCCAGGATCAAACCTGCAACCCAGGTACATGCCCTTCATCGGGAATCAAAACCACAGCCCTTTGGTGTACAGGCTGAGGCTCTAACCACAGAGCCATATCAGCCAGGGCTATTTGGGTCTGTTTTTCTTTTAATGTATATTTTTTATTGTTTATAGCATTATAGGTGTTCCCCACTTACCCCCACCCCCTTTACCTCCCTTCTTCCAGCTTCTACCCACCTCCTCCAGGTCTTCACCACCCTATTGCTCATGTCCATGGGCTATGCATATCCTATATAATAAAGATGTAATATGCAAATGGGCATTACATAATGACCGACCCCATAATGACCAGATCACGGATCAGCAGGCGGATAGGGCAGTGAGCTACAAGCTGGCAGCAGAGAGCTACAGGAAGGGGCAGGGCAGCAAGCTATGATGGGTGTCAGGGGAGCTACAGGAGGGTGAAGCACCAAGCGAAGAGCTACTGACACACAATTCATGTGCAGGGCTACTAGTAGGTATATAAGTTCTTCGGTTTATCTCTTCTCGTCCACCCATTCCCACATCCAAGTATGTCAGTCTGCTGCATGTCTCCATGCTTCAGGTCTTATTTTATTGGTCAATTAATTTTCCTCATTAGATTCCACAAATAAGTGAAATCATGTGATATCTGTCTTTCTCGGATTGGCTTATTTCACTTAGCATAATATTCTAAGGTCCCTCCAGGCTGTCCCAAAGTGGGTCTGGTTTTAATAGCTCTAATAAGTTCAGATCTGGAAAGAAGGTTCTGACTGGCTCACAGAAAGCTTGATTGATTCAGAATACATTTTACTGAATCAAGCTAGTGCTGACCAATTAAATCTATCTCTAGCTGGGTCATACTTGCTCTAATAAGATAAAAAAATAAGGATCTGTGAAGAACACTTGAACCTGCGGTCATTTCTTTAAACTCTGTAAATACCTTGAAGAAGTAGCATGTAAATACCTCAAGGAAATGTCTCCTAAAAAGTCAAGAATGCCCCAATTTGGGAGACGCAAAGACTTTCTTATTCAGCTCACTTCTGTCTCTCCTCCTTATACAAATATTTTTTCAAAGGGCTCTCCACCCTTACTCTCATCAGATTAACAATAGAAAGCAAGGAACACCCACTTCCTCAACATGTACTACGTGGTGATAATTGCCTCGTGAGAGAAAGTCAATGACCTTCTTCCTTATTTAAAAAATAAAACATACTTAATTGGTTTTTCAGGGAATAAGATAGAAGAGAGTGGTAAAGGTCTATTCCTTGCTCTCGCTTTTACACACACACACACCATAGCCCAAATTCTCCATGAAGCTTCCTATTAAAGTCAATCATAGACTCCAACCTTTAAATATCCTATCAAGGCAGAACAATCTCAAAACTCCTCCAGATAGCTCAGCCATTTCTCAAAAGCCACAATTCCCCTCTATCGCCCATGGGATGAGATAATATTAACTGAACTGAGCAACTACAATAGGCCATAGACAGTACTAAACATTCATGGTTTTACCTTATCTGCTTATGATCCTGAAAAGGGCCTTACTGTCTGTACAAGACTTACACCGTAACAGTGGTGTTTTCTTAATGTGATGGCAAGTAGGGTGGGTTCAAATCCTGACTCTTTGTGTAATGTGGTCCAAGTTCTTCAAACTAAACCTCCATTCTTTCAACTGTGAAAATAGAGATAGCGTTACTAACCTCATTGGGTAATTTTAAGAATTAAGTGACATAAACCACAGGAAGTTTTTAGACATTGCTTGGTTTATGTTAAGTATTCAATAATTGAAACTTGTCTTTAGCTACACTAAGAGCCTCATCGAGTTAATATTAGCAAGGCATGCAATTTCATAACCCATTCTTAATGTAACCAGTACCTGAACCTTTAGAAAAAATCAGACAGAAATTCAATTTAGGTGTAATAGCTTATGAGGTCTCTATCCATCACAAAAGCTACCTTAGTATTCCAACCTAACAATGAGTTTTACCTGTGTGCTTCTGGGCAATTTCAGATTTGGAATTTTCATCAGTTGAACGCTCTGCTTTTCAGAATAGGAAACTGAGGTCCAGAGAAGGAGAGTGAATGGTCTAAAGTTAACAAGCTGGTTAGATAATGGGGCTGAGCTAGATCCCATGTCTTCTAAATTCCAATCTTATATTATTTTCTAACACACCAAGATTTTTATTTTATTTGTTTTCTCTCCTTCAGGGCCAAGAGCCTCAATGACAGTTGCTTTGATTCAGGAATCAAAACTTTTCTGAAGAAACATTTTACAAATGTACCAAGATATGGAACCAGCGGCCATGGTAATAAATTGCTTTCTGACAAAGCTTTGGACACAGAGACGTTGACATGGAGAACCTGGACTTCTGCCCCTAAAGTCCCTCTGTCACAAAACCCTTCCTTCTGATGGATGCCCCTAAGGAGAGAAGTCATAACTGGAGGGCTTATCTGCTTCTTGTTGGTCATAGGAGATTCAAGAAAATATAAAACTTCATACTTGTACTGTATCCTAAAAATCCTAGTTTTGCGTCTTTTCTATGGTTTCAAAATGGAAAGAAAGCAAAACAATTTCGTGAATTTTTTCATTTCCCTATAGATTTGTCTGGTATTGAGCTTGATATTTTTCTTTCAGATCAAGATTATTTTCTCTGGTGCTGCCTGCAGTTTTCTGTAAAAATATTGCTGGCTCTCTCACTTGCTCCTTCAGTCAACAAATATTTATTGCAAATATTTATTGAATGGCTATTCTGTGCTTGGTGCCAGAGTGCAGTAGGGAGCCAATATTCACTACGGAAGATGCATTTTCTTGCCCTAGCCAGTATTGCTCAGTTGGTTGGGCATCATCCTATGCACAGAAAGCGAGCCAGTCCAATCCCCAGTCAGGCACATACTCAGGTTGTGGGTTCAATCCCCAGTCCCCAAGGGTGCATACATAGCTGGTCAATGTTTCTTTCTCACATCAATGTTTCTATCTCTCTCCCTCCCTCTCCCTTCCTCTCTCTATCAAAAGTCAATAAAAACGTATTTTTTTAAAGATTTTTTTTTTAAAAAAGCATTTTCTTATTTCTTTCCTACTGTAGACCTTACACTTTTAGCCATGCCTCAATCTAAATTCTCCTGATGACTATACCTGCTTCTTTGCGTTTTCAAAGAAGCCAATTTTTATGAATGTGTTAATCTTCCCTCATACATATGGTACAGCATAACATCAAAATTCACATCACCATGTTGCTTTCCCCTGCAGATACATGCACAAGCCACATTTTTGGCATTCATGTGAAGATACAAAGGGAATAAAAATGTAAAGCTCAATAGAGAATAAAGAGAACGTTTTGAAAAGAGAAAATGAGGTATATTATAAAGAATTTTTTACTGGAAAATATTTTCCATTTGTGAGAATGGTTATAAAATATTACAATGCCCCTACATAGTTTATGAGCTTCAATTGTCCTCGCCTGATTTCTGTGTAGAAATAGGCACATGTGAATATAGCTATTACTTTTCAAATAACAGCATTTTTGAGAACTATATTGCCATATATTCTTTCAAACATTTTAATGTCTCCTTATCCAGGGGTGCGGTTAGAGAAAAAGTTTCACAAAACAATGACCTGCATAGAACTATTAAGTCTACCAGAGTTTTTTAACTTTAATGTTAAGAAGCAGTAGGCTTTTCTTGGTTTCTTATGGCCCATACCATTGTTGACCCATACATGGCATTCTGGAGGACACATTAAGAGAGATAACAGAAAGTGGGGAGAGAAGTCACACAGTGTAGGGCAGGACCAAAGAGGTATTTTATCAGCAGAGGCGACTTGTGCAATTCCTGTACCCTGAAGTGAAACACATCTACATTCACTACAAACACAAGATGTGTGCTGACCCATAGTGGGGCTGTTCCTTGCATAAGAGGAGACAGCAATTAGAATTCAGTTCTTCTTTGTCTCCTTATTGAAAGATTAGTTTGTTATTAAATTCAGAATATTCTATTGTAACTGCATTAGCCCAACACCTACAACCTGTGAAGGCATCCCTAGCATATAGAGTTTTGCAGTAGTATCATAGGTCTATCCTTAATAGAGAAAGGAGATGTTCATGGATAAAAACTGGCAGGACCTAAGTTTGCATACCTTTTAGCTTAATATTTATAAATGTACCTGTGACATAGGAATATCCCACTTCCCCATTTATGCAAAGTGAAAAGACAAAGTTCAAGTAAATGGTGATATTCCAATATAGCAAGTCATTCAGAGAACAAATAAATTATCTGTAAATACTGTTGAATTAAATGTACATTTCCAAATATATCCTCATTTGCAAACGCTTCCTCCAGACATTTGCAAATTCCTCACAAGTATTAAAGAGAAAAGACCAGGAAAAATAAAAAGTAAAAATCAGCATTCTCAACCCTGAGTTTACCAACTATTTTTGAAATATTACCATCACCTCAGTAGGTGACCAACATAACACAAGAAACAAATAATACAAGCAACTATACATTAGGAAATAAGAGGCACTGGAATAATTCTTGAAGATATTCTTCTGGATGATCACTGTCAATGACTCAAATGAGATATTGGATCTTTTTTAAAAAATTTATGGAGACCACTGATTCATTTACTCAAAAGATGTTATTTGCTGCCCAAGCCTCTTCTACAATCAGAATATGATTGTTTATAAGAATTTATGGAAAGTAAACTTACCAAAACATTGAGTGTTATATTACTTACTAGGGGCCCGGTGCACAAAAATTTGTGCACTCGGGGTGGAGGGAGTCCCTCAGCCCGACCTGTGCCCTCTCACAGTCTGGGACCCCTCAGTGGATGTCCTATGATGGCCCCAGTCTGCCAGGCACCTTTTGTGTGTGTGTGTGTGTGTATGTGTGTGTCATCACTGGGGACCTGCCCCCAGCTGCATCTGAGGCTCGGAGCAGTCCTCCTGTGTGTGTCTACCTGCTGGGGGCCTGCCCCAGGCACACCATAAAGGCTTGGAGCAGGCACCCCCTCTATGTTGATCTCTCAGACTCTTGCCCTCCCCTGCATGTTGTTCTCTTTTTTGAGCTGTGACCAGGGCTGGGTGCGGCCTGCCTCCCAAGCTTGCCTACTGCCCATCTTCCTCCAGCCACCAGAAAGCAGGGAAAACCCCGCCTCGTGGTCAGGCCAGCCTTTTCCTGCTCCCTG
>PVJC01005682.1:0-58046 GCA_004026665.1 Murina feae
TTTTTTTTTAATTCCCACCCACCAACTCAAACACACTGATATTAGCAGCTTTCTTATAAAGTTGACAATCAAGAACAGGGCTTTGTTGTTGTGTTAAGTGTCAGTGTTACCACCTCACTTCTCTAATTCCTAACCAGGTGTCCATCCCATGACTGAATAATCCTTAAACATGACTTCATTTTAGTGACACCACCTCCACAGTTTCTTCACGTGAAAGTAGACCGCTTTTAGAGGAAATTACTGAGTCTCAATGCGGTTATTTCCAATAGAGGTGTAAAGCAGGGTTTTATATACAAGTATCACTTAAGAAAGAGGGTTACCAGGTCATTACAAGGAAGGCATTCCCTTCGCGTTGGGAAGAAAGACCTCAGTTCACACAAGATGTGTTTCCTCCTGACCTGAGAACTCTGAGACTCGAGCAAAGATCTGTGAGTTTGTCCTGTCGCTGTCCTTGTGCAGAAGGAAATTCTTTCTGCTAAGGTGAGCCTGCCTGCAGCCCATTCCCTCTGTTCCCCTGAATTGTTACTTGAATTTTTGATGTGATAGGATTGAAGTGCTGAGGTGCAAGTTACCTGGAAATGTTTACTAGTTACATTTACTAACACTCATAAAAGTGTAATTTCCAAAATTTGCATCTTTTGATAGTCACATAAACGAGAAATAATAGTTAATTTATTAATTAATAGATAAATAATACTATCCCTTATACCACCAACTTCCTACCCCTCTACTCACACATGTAATAAATGTGACAGTTTTCATACAATCTCTCACATTTTTTAAAAATAGAATTTAGACTGTCATTTTTGTCAGGTATCATGAATGTGTAAAATTATCATCTGAACCAAATGTATTCTGTAAGTATGAGAGGATCATAAACTTAATTCTTCTGAGCTTTACTTTATCTTGGTTGGTTTCCAGACCAGCACAGGGTCTGTTTTTCAACCTGTGTTTTCAAAAAGCATGCTGATGAATTGTATGCTGGGCATTTTCCATGATGTAGGCAGCCAGTTCCTGAATTGTTCTGTTGGTGGTTCCTTTAGTCCCATGTTTCACAGAATTTTAATGGAAGGCTGTGCATTTCAGGCTACAGAGATCCTACATCAGACTAATTCAATTTTCTTGGCTCCTTAGTAACACTTATCATCAATAAACAAGATCTGACTATCCTCAGCTCAGCGGATATGGAGCGGATATGGGAAGTCAGCTCTGCACTGAGTAGAGAACCCACTGACTAAATGAAAAGAATGGTTGCTCCAGGCAGGCTGTCAAGGGCATGTGGGAAATTGTGAAAAAAGAGGACTAGGTGCGGGGGGTTGGGTGGCCTGTTAGGGAAAGGGCTGCACAGGTGTGCTGAGGTGAGAGTTGACATTTCCGTCAGCCACACTCCCAATGTGCAAAAGAAGGCTGAAATGAGGAGTGGAGTGGCTGTGATGCCTTCATTATCTCTGCTTAGCAATTTGTTTTTAATTTGGGCTGCATACTTGTTCATGCCATTTAAAAGTTGGGAGTTTTTTTTTCTCATTTCCATTTTTTTTCAAAGCATGCACACACACACACTGAGAACAGCAAAAGCTTTGTTTTCTGGAAAGCTAATAAACTGGAAGAGATCAGATACATTATCTGTGCATACTGACATCAAATGGTGTGTTTCAGGAGAGAAAATAGATGATTTAAGGGAATAGCTCTAAAGACTTCACCCCAGTTTCTGACCAGACTTGAATCATGTGACTAACAGTATGGCGTCATTGCATGTTTTATCTAGCCAATTGTCTTACTAGTAAATGTTGGTGTACTTTAGCATTTTCAACAAAAGAAAGGCTCCCAAGTAAAGGATGTGATGGATGCCTAAGGAGTGGGGTGGGGCTCAGTTTGAATTCCTGAGGGGCCAGGTAGCTTCCACTCAGTCCAGCTTCTCCTGGAGTGGGAGGGGCTGCCCTGGGCTGGAAGAGTCCCCAGCACCTCTCTCAAGTGGGAACAGCTCCTCTAGGGCTGATGGAGTGCACAGCCCTGTGAACAAAGGCTGGCTTTCAGGACACGTACCTCAGAGCACTCCCACGGTACAGGCTTCTAATTTCTAATTCTGTGAGCACATCAGCACCTCCATGAGGAGAGCCCTTGGCACTGCCTCAGTGCCAGTGTCGGTGCTGAGCTCCTTGCCAGGGAAGGAACAGCACTGTGTCCCCAGGCCCTGCTCACACACTGGGGCTGCAGGCTGGGTGCAAGGCCTTCTTCTTTCCAGGGCTCCAAGTGCTTCTTTGATCAGATCTCTGTGGGTCCCGAGTAGAACCCCTGAAACAGTATCTCATAACCTTTATTATGAGATAAATCTGACAATATTCCCAAGGACCTGTCTGAACCAGAGTGGTCTTAGTATTGCCACGTAGAGGCTTTTCTTATTAAAGAAGAGATGGCTCCTACCCCCATGTAAAGGCAGTGACAGAGAGAATCCACTCTTGAAGGATTAGAGGAAAGGGATGTCCCTAGAGTGATGGCCGCTGGGTCAGCCGCCAGCCCTTGCCCTTGCTGAGGAACTTCGCCAAGGTGCCTAGTGTCTCTGAGAGCACTGCATTATCTGGAAAGTGGGTGAGCAGCACCACCCCAGCTGAAGCCATGTGGAGAAGGAAAAGAAACAGTAAGAGGGGCCTGGCACAGGTAATCCGCTAGGATCCCAGCTGCTGCGAGCTCTCAGGAGCCCGCAGAGTACTGGCCTCTGCGTGTGTATTCCATCTGATGAGATTTTGTCATTGTGATTGATACTCCAGGTGGGAGGCGCAGTGCTGTCCCCTGGGCTGGCTGTGATTCACGGTGAGCCTAGGAAACTGTGGAGTCTTGGGTTTCTCTGAATGAATTGAGTACCCACAAGACTCTTCTCAAAGACCTTGTACAGGGCAGTACAGAGAAAAAGAAGGCAAGTCCTGTGGGTCATGTACTGATGGCACAGAGGGGAGCGTCAGGCCTTCCATCCGTCAGGAGGGATACATTCTCTGTCTGCTTCCCATGATTTATACCTGCCCTGTTATTTGTCAGCAAACAGCTGTGAGCACTTCCCATGCACCAGGTGCTGTGTGAGGAGTGAGGGCTTCAAAAATAAATAACATATGGTGTCTGTTCCCCAGAGGTAGGCTGCGTAAGGTTTTAAGGATTATAACTTGTATTAGTTTGTTTGCCACTCCCACTCTCCACATTAATGGCTGAGTGAGTCAAGACTAGCCTTGGCTTTTGCACCAGTCACACTGGGTACCCACACACTGCCCTCAACTCAAAAGGTTTGCTTCCAATCCATTGCCCAAAGATGTATTGCTCCTTTCAGTCCAGTACCACCATCCAAATGGTGGAATGTATGGAGAATTAAACTGTGTCTTCATGCACTGTAGTGTGACACATGCATAGAGATGGTAGGGCCAGTCCGTTTGTGAATGTCAATCAAACATGCTTGTCTTCATGTAACTGCACATGGAGAGTCGGGATAGGAAGTGACCAGAGAGGGGAGCCACTTTGAGAAGAGCAACTCTTTGAGCAATTGTGGTCTTACTTTTATGAGTGAAGAAAATGGTCTTGCAGAGGATTAACAATGAATGCTGGGTGATTGGTTGTATTATTTAATCAAAAGAAGGTAATGAATGATGTCTCGAGCTGTGTGAAGCAGATATTAAACTAGGTTACCTTTAGCCATCAGAAAACATTCTGCACTCTAAGTATTTTTTGGTTGACTAATATATAAAAGTTAATATGGATTTTTCTGCATTTTTGTTAAAATGAGACCAGGAGATATCTGCCCCTTGAGTATCAAATCGAGTAGATTCCATGTCAAAAACAATTCCCAGCCTTTTCAGTAATAAATATATTTGGCAAACAGAGCCCACAGCATGAACACTCATTGTTCTCACTGGCACAGACTATGCCAGCATTTGCCTCTGCATTAGCTGTCTCTGCAGTACAATTCCTCAGATGGCTCAACCCAACCATCGCATCAGGTAATGAGCACCTGCACTATGCTGTGCCAGGTGGCAGGCCTGTGCAGCCCCACAGGATGTGAGGAGGACTTGGAAATGACTGCCCTTGAATGTATACTCCACTAGTAGAGACTGAAGAGTAGACAGACAGTGTCAATAGAGCATAGCAAGGCGGGGGGAGGGGGGCCCACAGGAACTGCCCTGAGGAGGCATGACTCACCCCCAACAGCTGGGAGAAGGCTGTGGCCATGATGAGGCCAGTGGGCCTCTGCGCCAAGGAGCCCTGAGCCTCTGGGTTTGGGAACCTGATGGATAGATCTCCGGGTTTAGGGTTCCTTTAAAGGGTATTTGCTGAAATAGCATTAAAAAAGGAACAAAAGCCCTGCCTTCGGGAGTAAACGCCGAGGACTGCCCTTCTGCAGGGCTCAGGAGACTGAGTCCCATTCTAGGATGGGCATTTGCCACTTCTCCTGATCACTAATGACTCCAACCATCGTTATCCTGTTGTGTTTTAAACTTGGAAGCTCTTCTGTGGAGGCAGCAGACAAGGGAAGCCAGGAAGGCTGTGCCCAGGACCAGCAGGCTTGGGCAGGTAGAGGAGCGCCCTAAGGAGCAGAGGAGAGGGGAAGCCTGAGAGAGAGAAGAGCAGGCTTGTGTTTCTGGGTGGGCACAAGGATGTGCCAAGAGAGATGGAGCAGTCTGCTTCCTACAGGGGGTTGCCCACCAAGTAGGAGCTGTGAGGATAGGCTTCTGTGGCAGGAAGACAAGCAGCAGCTATGAGGCCAGGTGCTGCCTCTGAAGAGTGAGAAGCCAAGGGCTTCTCAGTCTTCAAACACAGGACTGTGGGCAGCAGGCAGGAGGATAAAGGGAAAGGTGCCCATGGCTGTGACAGGCACAGTGCCCAGAGGGAAGGCAGTCCTGGAGTTAGAAGAGGCCATGAGTTGCTCAATCACTCTTCACTGAGGGGGCATGGCTGAGAGGAAGGGCTGTGCCTGAGAAGAGGTAATCCTATATAATAAAGAGCTAAAATTCTAATTAGACCAAACAGCCGAATGACATTCTGGATGTCAATCCAGACATCCTTCCATATGAAGCTGCAGTGGTAGAGGTCAAGGCAGAGTAGTTAGAAGCTATCAGGCAGGCATGCAAGTGATTAGGGGTGATCTGGTAGGCAGGCAGAGTCATTAGGGGCAATCAGGCAGGCAAGCAGTTAGGGGTGATGAGGCAGGCAGGCAGACCAGCGGTTAGGAGCCAACAGTCCTGGATTGCAAGAGGGATGTCTGACTGCCGGTTTAGGCCCAACCCTCCAGGGATAAACCAACAGTCAGACATCCCTCAAGTGGTCCTGGAATGTAAGAGGGTGCTGGTCGGGATGAGTGACCCTCACCCCCATGCACGAATTTCGTGCACTGGGCCTCTAGTGAATTGTAAAGTTCAAAAGGAGGCCAGGCTTTTTCTTGATGATTAAAGAGGATTGCTTGGAAAATGGCAACAGGGAGTCTAGAAACTTTAAATCTCTTGTTCCCTAACTCATCCCCCAGTACCCACGCCCTGATGAAGAAAGAAATGCTGAGTTGCCACAAACCCCTTTAGGATTCAGTGATTTGAGGGTATGAAGCGATATTTTTAGTAACAGTGGCTCTAAATGTGAATGGTTACCAGTCTAATTTTGAAAGTCACTTTTGCTTCTGTACCAATCAAATCCTACTCTCCTGATACATGCATTCATTCAGTCAGTCATGTTCATCACTCCACAGACATTCATGGAACAGCAAGTGTGTGCCAAACAGACTGCTCAGCTCTCCTGGCTAACAAATTGTGAGATTGAACTAAGGGCTCAAGTAGCCTGTCTGTAGCTGGACTCACCCTCCAGGACAGATTGTCCATGGCATCAAGGCCTCCTGGCTTCTCCCACTCAAGGGGTGGCCAGAGCTGCGCAGAATGCAGGCCACTGAAGCCATGTGGTCATCACTTCAACAAGTCATGTTATTTCCACTGAACCACCTACCAAAGGAGGCCAGGGCCCAACACTCTTCCGGGCCATCCTGCCCAATAGAAATACAACACTAGCCACATATGGAACGTAAGATATTTTAGTAGCCACATTTAAAATAATAAAAACAAACAGGTAAAATTAAATGTAATGATACTTTATTTAATCTAATATATATAGAATACCTTTTTAACATATAATTCAAGATTTTTAAAACTTTCGAAATATTTCACTTTTTTGTTTTTACTAACTCATCAAAATTCAGGACATATTTTACACTTCCAGCCCATTTCAATTTGCCCTGTTCATACTGCAGGTGCTCCATAGCTACGCATGGCTGATGGCTACCATGTTGGACAGTGTACAGATCTAGAACATTCAGTGTCCTTCATTCAACTTGTGATTCTCTTCATAGCCCCCTGGGAAGTCCCTGGGAAACCTCTGTCTTTTCTGTGCTTCCACCCCCCACATTTATATCAAATCAGGAAGGGGCTTGTGATGAGGGGTGATTAAGAGCTACAATCAAAAAGTACTCTATAGATGTAAATTCAGAATTCTGAACAATACAACTATGATAAAACAGAGCATAGTACAGCACACAAGTCACCCCACTTATGTAGTCTAGTGTGACTTAGCATATAAGACTGGCAGTGTGTGAGAGCCGCTCTGCACTAACGGACTGTGTAGGCTGTTCGCAGAGCCATACAGACTTGTCTTCCCATCTTGTTTGCACTACTCGCTATCTTTCACTTTTGTTTTGAGGAACATAGGAGGCAAAAAGGAAATGAGGATAGACTTGTCTACACCCACCCAAAATCAAGAGAAGATGATGCAGCATAGGAATGAAAGCAACCGTTTTAGTTTGAAGGCCTTGAAAACAGGTGGTCTTGGGAAGACAGAACATTTCCAAGTGCGAAACCTGGCCTGAACATTTCCTTGCTTCTCTAGCAGAAGTCATTACTGGATGGCGCATCCCCAACAGGTGACTTTCCAGTGAGTGCTGGGAAAGTGATGAAAGTGTCAGGGACTGTCGCAGACTGTGCAGCAGACAAGAAAAATCCCATAACTGGGCGTCAGAACTGAGTGCATTTTTTTTTAATTTTATTGATTTTTTACAGAGAGGAAGGGAGAGGGATAGAGAGTCAGAAACATCAATGAGAGAGAAACATCGATCAGCTGCCTCCTGCACACCTCCCACTAGGGATGTGCCCGCAACCAAGGCACATGCCCTTTTACTGGAATCGAACCTGGGACCCTTCAGTCCTCAGGCCTACGCTCTATCCACTGAGTCAAACCGGTTAAGGCCTGAGTGCATTCTTAATCTCTCCGTCCTTATTTTTGGAGCTGAGAACACGTAGAATCACCACCCCTTTCATTGAAAGGAATGTTACTTGTGAAATGGGTCTCCGTTTTTAGTGGGATTAAAAATAACTTGAGGCCCAGTCATGAAGCCTCTGGTTACCTCTATGACTCACTTGCTTTAGTTTTGTTGTGTGAATTTTTGTAAAGAAACAGCCATATTTTAAAAGAACATTTCCTTAAAGGATTTGTAGAGCAGAAGTGGGAAAGATAAGTGAAGGGGGCAAAGGAAAAATCAGTGGCCTACTTTTGTTTATTTTCAGGTGAATTGAAGACCTTTACTAGCCAAATACCTTTTTTAAGTCTGTGGAATTGGGAAGCAGACAGCCCTGTATACCATTTGTTTGGTCATTTCACCTGAGGGGCAGCCCCTGAGCCATAGGCCACCCATAGTTGGTTGGCCTGGCTGTCCTAGGGACTTGGAGAGGGTGCTCTGTTCCTGGCTGGGGTTTTCCACGTTCAATAGCAGGAGCAGAAAGCACATACCACTGAGACTGACATCAGGGATTCAATTGGACTCCAGCAGGTTACTGCCCCTGCAAGAAAGGTAATGACATTTTGGGGGATGAAACTATATATTTGCTCCTCTCTCAATACTGCTGAATGGTCTCAGGCCCCTGACCGAGTCTCCTGGTGTGCCAGTCGAGGCTGCCTTAGATCCTGGAAAGAGACACAGGGCTGACAGATCCTGGCCTCAAAAATTTGAGAATGAGCTCTAAATCTCCAAGCACCTTGACTGAAATCATTCAACACTTCATTATAGGCATGAAAGCCAAAAGAAATACCCAATGAGAAAAAAGCTTTAGCAAAAGAATTCTTCCAACAAAACTATTGGACAGATGGCAAACCACTGAGTGACAAGGATTGTGTGTCAAACCTTCTTATGGAAGGTGAAGCCATCTTCAGGGTAGGGATAGTCTTGTGTTGACTCTCACATTGGTGTTAAGGCAAAGCCGGGATTATATGTACATTTCATTTTCTGAAGCAAAAGGCATTTTGATTAATTAAAATACTAAAACCTTCAGTAGGAGGGCTGCTTTTATAAGCTGAATTTCCTTGGCTGACTTTTAGGGGAGCAGAGTAGGAATCACTGCTACATGAGGCAGTGCATCTGAGAAGCATTCGGATCCCTCTGCTATGTTCTGGGATACTGGGCCTCGTGGAAGAAATGCAGATGTTACCCAGTTAAAAAGACCCTTTCTGGGCTCTGCTCCTGGTAGGCATCCTTTCCTCATCTAGAAAACTGTTTGTTCAAGGTGCCCCAAGGAAGAATAATCTGATTCTTTTGATTCAATAAGAATGGTTTCTGAGGACAGTATACCCCTCCATCAAAGGCCTATGCACTTTCATTCATTAACAACTGTTTAGTGATAGCTGATATGACATGAGCTGTGCTGGCTTGATAAAAATTAAATTCAGTGTGTTCACTTTAGATAATAATGTACGCAAAATTTTAATTGGATAATTTCAAACATCTAGTTTTACGCACAGAATTTTAAATAATACAAATCATCGCACATTTTTAAAGTCTGTCAAGAGCCACATAATTTCAGGGCTGGCAGGCTGAGCATGTTTTAGCAATGCTGCACATCGGCATGGGAAACAGACACTGACCCTGCATGGCAGCGCCCTGGGATTCCTGCATTGCCTTCCCCTGGGACTTCTGCAAAGGATTTTGGTGACAACTGCACAGTCATTCCAGGACCACTTGGGTGTGAAATCCGAACAAGCCATGGAGATACTGAGTTTCAGTCTCAATTTCAGCTTCACAGATTTTAGGCCACACTGGCTTTGAAAATACTATATGTCCCCATGTTCATTATTGTAATTTATAATATATTTGCATCTTATAACAATAATGTAAACCTTAACATGGACTGAATACTTTTAATGTCCCAGAAGCTGTTCTAATCCCAACACCTCACTGAGGCATAGTATTATTATTGCCCCATTTTAAAGATGTAAAACCTTGATACATAGGAGTTAAGTATCTCACCCAAGGTCACTCAGCAACTACATGGGGACCAGGATTCACAACCAGGCAAGCTGGTATGGCCCTCCCCTTCCTCTGGTGGCACAGTCCTAAGAGGCAAGCCTGTTCTAGCATTCTTTCAGCTAAACCTGAAGATTTTACCCCAAAATCACCATCTTTGGAAGAAATTAGACCTAGTAAATGATACAAAGATGGCACAGTAACCACCCTGAAATACTACCAAATATATTCCCTCTATTGTGTTACTATTGGAAAACTAGTCTTGCATTTTGTTAATTTCTAATTATGCAACTTTCATTCATAGAACATCAGTCCTGACCTCTAGGAACCTATAGTCAAGTTTAGAGTAGCATCTGCCTTTGAGTGGTTGCGGTTTGCTGGCACCACACTAAGTAAGCCTTTCTGCACTTTCTCCCCCCTCCCACCAACCCTGCTGGTGGGTATTGTCAACCCAGTCATGTCTTCGCGATGGCAGACTGGCATCCAGACTCCCTACTCAGGGACGCTCTCTAACCTAACTCAAGTGTTTCTGAGCAGCAAAACTCAACTTCCAGGCTCTCCATCTCAAGATATAAAGTTAATATAGTAAAATTGGTAATAGTAAAAACAATTTTCATGTTCAGCACGTACCTGAGTTCACAGGTGAGCAGGCACAGAGAACTTGGCACCAGGCAGGGGATCGGTAGGCTAGCAGCCCAGCAGGTGGTAGCAGACCTTTCCTCACTGCCCGTGGCATAAAAGACCTGTTCCCCACTAAGTTCTCTTCATCCTTTGAAAAGATCTCACCTCTATTCAAAAGGATAGTTTGATTTAATAAAGACACATTAATAGAATTCAAAAGCCATAGAAAGCACAGAGCTAGCCTGGGGTTGAGTGTGCAGCCTAGAGCCAGAGCTCCTGACACGGTTGTGACCTGGAGGTCATGGTGCTACTTGCACTGACTCAAGTCCCCGTCTTCCCGAGCTCAGTGTCTTTCCAAGTGGCTGTCTCAGCAGCCAAGGCAGTTGGCTTCCAGATTATGGTGTGGAAGTTTTTATTGCCTGGGAGCAAAGTGGTCATGCCGTATACCTCCATTTGTTTGTGAATTATAGGGATCTGATGATCATCACATGACTTCTCTGTACCTCCACAGCACAAATTCATTAATCATGTCTGTTAAAGTCCTTTACATTCTGGAAACTATATGTAATTGATTTACAAAGGGCATGAGTTAGAGATGCATTTGTGATTTGTTTTTCTTTTAAGTCCATGTTTTCAGCAAAAACAACTGATGCAGTGATTCTTTTCCAGAATAAAGCCCGGCTTTGCTCAGGCCTTAATCCCTAAGAGTACACAGCTTTAACTCTTGATTTGCCTTGGTGCCTCTGCATAGCTGGGACTGCAGGCTCGCTCTGTGACACCCAACCCTGGGTTTTCAGAGCTTGTTTTGTACATGCTCCTTGTCCAACCTGACAGCTTCATTAAAGAACATTCACATTTGTAAATATACTGGCTTTTCGAAGAAGATGTGAAGTTTCACTTTAGAACCTGCAGCCTTACTTTGTTGGCTGAACCACACTACAAGAAAGGAGATAACCTATTTACATACTAAAAAGGTCAGTGTTGGACAATCAGCATTTAGAGACAAATGTGCTGCTGCTTACAACTGGAGCATGAGAATGTGGGAGGCAGCCGCAATTCTCTCTATCGTGTAGACAGCAAGCATTGGTAAATAGGCAGGATGTCTGAGCCTGACACAGGGGCGGGGGGGAGGTGGGGCAGGGGCACTCTTCCATGGCTTAGAACTGTGCTGGTGACTACCGGGTACCATGCAAACTGCAGGTCAACCTCACCTGCTAAAAACTGTTAATTAATTTGAGTTGGAAATATTTGCATAATAGCTTTGTAGACTCCTGTAGTAAAACAAAAGTCATCATAATAGACTTTAAATTACGTGGCTACTGCCTACTTAACCTTCCATTTACTTTAGGGAAGACAGGCTTTGCGAGGGCTTACAGCATTTCCTTCTGTGGTCTTTCTCTTCAAAGTCTTAAAATATCAGCAACTTTATTTTGCTAATGTGTATGGAAACTATCTTAAAAGCTGTCATAAGGGCATCAGTTTTCTCTAAAATTGCTGTGGAGTTTTTGCTTCTGACCTATTTGTACATTAAAGCAAAATAATAAAGGCATTGAGATCCATGGCTCCACCCCCATGTTGGATATAACCTAAGAGGGTGGAAACTGAGTTCAGAAAGGCTAGGGACAAGTATGAGGCGAAGGGAAGTCTTTCTTCTGCGTGTCAGCAGCCAATCTTGGGCAGGTGGCCGCCATTGCTCCTCATGCCATGGGCCCATTCACAGCTTTGCTCCTAAAAGAGAGCTCCCTCTGAGTGCCCAGGCGCAGCAATCACATCCAGCTGTGGCTGCTCTCCGCAAGTCCCCGTGAGGTCATCGAGGCTGGGAGCCACGGCAGCAGCTGCCATCCATCCAGGTTCTCAGGGAGCCCTGCGCTGCATTCCATGATCAGGGCCCCCAGGAGCCAGATGTGGGGCCAGATGTGGACCCAGCTCGTTCCTTCTTTGGAGACAGGTGAAGCAGGCACATCTCGGTGTGCCCATTGGCTGGGTCACGGTAGCAAGGTTCTGTGCTTCCTGGCTCCTCATTTAGGGAGAGAAGGACCAGTGGCAATGACCTACTAGCCCATCATTGGCATCAGCGTGTGCCATGGAGATTTTGCAAACTTGCTTAGCCACAGTCTTCAGGGCCTTGTAGAGCAGTGGCATTGGCTGTGCCCAGGACCCCTGGCAGAGGTGCTATGTGGCTAGAGACCAGGCTTTCCCCTGTGTCTACACTTCCTCTAAGCTGGCTTCGGGCCTCTGTGACTCTGATGAGAGGCTGACAAACCCCCGCCTGTTTCCCTACCTGCCTCTCTTAGTGCACTCCATGGAGCGTCCACAGCAGGCCCTGCACCAGTCCTTCTTCATGACGTCCGTGTCCACCCACCCTTTCCGGGACCTCACCCTGGGCAGGGAGCAGCACCGCAAGCTGCTTCCGGGCGTGGCTGACATCCGGGCCAGCGATGTGGCCCGATGGACCGTGGACCAGGTGAGTGGAACTTCCCTGGGACCGTGGGACAGACATGCCTAGCTGCTGAGAGCTCTCTTAGACACTGGATTCACTGTTTCAAGTGTAAGACCCACATTTGCGAGAGAAGGCAGGCATGACTTTGTGGGAATTGGGGGAGCCCAGGAGGTGTTGCCCTCCTCTCCCCATCCATATCCTAGCACCACGGGCCCTGGGCTCATTCAGCAGAGGGCCAAGCCTCCAGTCCCTCACTGAGGTGCAGTGTGAGGAAGGACGCCCACCAGTGTAAGCATTGCAGCCGTGTGTGCTGACAACTCCTGTCCTGAGCAGCATGCTGAGAGCCCCCACCCAGGGTGGCCTGTGCCCTGCGGGGCTGCCGCTGCTGGTGCCCACGGGCCCTGAGGACGGACCCGAGTTCTCACTGCTGAGTGGCTAGCTCCATGCTGCCCATTTGTCCATTGACGTCACAGAGTTTAAAGTAAATTAGATCACAACACTGCATAAGATGCTGCAGCAGAGAAAAACATGGGCCTTACACTGGTTTTTAATGAGGACCCGGGAAGTCCCGCTGCTTACTGTAATGCTGTAGAAATGCTTTCCATTTAAAAACAGTCATCTTTTGAGGAAGACGTCCTGGACTGGCATTGCTTTTGGTAAAAGTATTGTTTTCATTAGTCAGGCCTTAATTACTTTTCTTAAATGAACGAAAACCCTTAAATGGAGGACAAGGTTAGAGCAGGACTTAAATTAGTCACAGAACGTTCACTGAACACTTCCTGCATCAATCTCACTGATCTGGGTTTAAGCCTTCCTTTCCAGCCTTGGACAGCAGCAGGTGAAGGGCCACCCACAGGTGAAGGGATGGAGGAGCCCTGCCCCCTCCTCTTTCCCAGGCCCCTCACACCAGCCACCTATTGGGTTCCCCCTGCCCAGCATCCCTGCCCAGCCTTCCTCCACCTGGAGCTGAGGGCTGGCATCTTTTCCCCACACACTCGCCTGCCTGCCTCTCCTCCTACTCCTGCTGAAGGGCCCCAATGGTCCTGGTAACAGCCAGTGGACTAAATCAGGAGTTGGCTGGGTGTTTGAGGAAATGACTAAACATGATCCTGCTGCTTCAAGAGTACACAGAATCTGGCCCTCTACCCCCTGTGTATGAATTTATACCAGTTTACAAAGCATGCATCAGTTTCATGACCACGCCAACTGAATTAAAATCTATTGTATCTATAATCAAATCGTGTATGGTTTTTCCCTTGAAACGACACTAAACAAAATAGGGAGGTCAACTGAGAACACAGTGGCAAGTTATTCATTCCTGCCTTTCAAGCTATTCATCTGAAGTTTTACCTTTTTAAAGACTATGAGTGGCTGAGCTCCTGGCCCCTCACACCGTCACTGTCCTGCTCAGAAAGAGGTGGGAGAGCAGCCACTGATCCAGCCCCAGCCCTACCTGTGTGCACAGAGCCACTGCACACTGAGAATGAGTGAATGTGGTAGAAGAAGGGGGAATTCTGGGTGTGTCTCCAACTTAAACCAGTCCCTGGCTACCCAACCACATTCTCAGCATGGGCTGTCCTTGTCCTGCACTGTCAGTCTGACCTTCCACCCTGCCCCATGTGGTCCTCCCAGTCTGAACTATGGAATCTTGCTCCGCCCCAGCCCCTGAATGTTGTTCTCATACTTGGACAGCTGCTACCCTGCCTCAGATTCCCCTCCCTCTCTGCCTGCTGCCACGGCAGCCAACAGCTCAGCGCTCACTTCCTGCAGAAGCCTCTGGGCTGGGTTGGACTTCCTCTCTGTGGTCCATTTCATCTGAGCTGTCTGCCCCTACAAAGTGCTTATCTGACCCACGAGCACATGAGGAGAGATCTGATTTCTCTCACTGCACATATGTCTTGAGAACCTCTTGCTACACCAGCCACCAGCCACCTATTAGGTTCCCCCTGTAAATAATACTGTAAACATTTGTTGAATGAATGTTACATGTCAAAGGCATCCTGAGCTAGATTTTGAATCCAAACGTGAGATACATCTAAGCAGAAAAAGAAGGGGAAACCATTCCAGTTCCCATTCCAAAAAGAAGGGAACAGCCCTAGCTGGTTTGACTAAAAGTGATCCTGCTGCTTCAAGAGTATGCAAAATCTAGCCCTGTATCAGAGGATATAGCATCGGCCCAGGTACTGAAGGGTCCTTAGTTCCATTCTCGGTCAAGGACACGTACCTCGATTGCAGGCTCCTCCCCGACCTGGACCTTGGTCTAGGTGCATGCAGGAGGCAGCCAATGTGTTTCTCTCACATTGATGTTTCTCTCTGTGTGTCTCTTCCCCCTCTCTTCCAGTCTCTCCAAAAATCAATGGAAAAATATCCTCAGGTGAGGATTAACAAAAAAAGGGGGGGGGGACAATAGGAGGTTTCATGGGAGAGAGCAGACATATGCAAGGGTGGCTGATACACAACACATCCTTTACTAACATTGGGAATGATAGCAAATGTTGTTAATGTAATCATGATAAGGCAAGGAGTCTTATTTTGCCCATTTACAGATAAGAAAATTGGAGCATCAGTAACTCCAAAGCCAGGTCTGCAGCTGATTTGTTACTCACCAGGCACACTGCGGACCTGGATACAGAAAGCAGTGACCTGGAATGGGGAGGACAGGCCCAGCTTGAGGCCAGGCACTGGGCATGTGTATAAGTCTGAGCTAGCACAGGTTCTTATGCAGAAAGTCACTTTGTGAAGATGATGCTTTATGAAGATGAGAATAGCAAAGATCAGCAAAGAAGAGTAAAAATGAGATGAGGGCTGGGAGAGGGAGACAATAGGAAGTCACCAATGCTCCAGTGTGGACTAATAATCGGGGCCTGGACTAGACACCACATGAGAAGAGTCACCCAGATCCAACAGCCACTTTAAAGTCAAGTCAACAGCACAGGGAAAGAGATGCCGAGATGAAGAAATGAGTCAAATATGATCCCAGCACTGCAGGGCCCTGGAGTTCATTTGAAAGAAGGTGAAATAGTTGGTTGAAGGAAATGAAACTTTGGAGCAAGGGTCCCGCTGGCAGGGAGGATAAGATGATGAATTTGATATGGGACACTTTGAGTTAGTGAGCCCTGCAGACCACACCAGTGGGTATGGAACAAGGATTCCAGTGGGCAGAAATAGGAGGTGACAGCAAGTGCTTACCAAGGAGGCGATCACGCAGAGGGAGATGCAGCATGGGGGTTGACAGGCACTTTGAAGGAAAGGGGGGAGTTGTGAAAAAAGTATTGGGGGGCTCCTGTGAGGATTCAGTGGCTGGGGCTGTGGAATTGGGCTCAGGGGATTTGGAAAAATTGTGTATATGTGTATTTTTTCCTTAAGAGGAGGGCCAAAATTAATAAGGTTTTATTAGCTTTTCAAAGGGGACCATCATCCAAAAAGACTAGGAATCACTGTTGTAGGAATCCATGTTCCTACATTGAGTAGGGAATTTGCAAGGGCCTCATCATAAAGCTTCCAGTCTGGCCCTGAACAAAAGTGAGAGATGAAAGGGTGATTAAGGGGAAGTAGATGGTCCAAGGGAAAGTTTCATTAGGTTAAAGGCCTCAAAAGGAGGAGACTCACAGAAGGTGCCATGGGGATAATGAGGGAGTGAGATCCCCACTCCTGCGTCTCTGTAGTGATACATATGAAGCCCAGCTTGTCTCTTCAGAAGCGCCCTTAGAGTCTTCCTAGATTAAAAATAAAGCAACCACAGGAGAGCCTGTCTTCACAAAGTGCTCCTGTGTGCTTCCTCGTCATGGCCTCCCCCGGGGATGCATCCCAGAGAAAACTGCTGAGGTAGTTTTCTACTTTATAGATCTCAGTCTTGATATCTTCCTAATGAGATGCTCTTCAGGACCACAGCCTAAACGTATTTCACCATCCTCACACTCCGTAGCACATTTCCTGGCACCAAACTAGGTCCTCAAGAAGAATCTTGGATGGGCTGAAAGTGTGAGCTTTGTGATGGTTCTGTGTACATCTTTGATAATAAATCAGCCCTCAGAAGGGAATTCCCTTAGGGGCCATTCCAGAGAGTATCAACAACCGAGTTTACGGCTGTTAATACACCACATTAAAAATGGCATGTAGGGGCCCTGGCCAGGTGGCTAGGCTGGTGGGAGTGTCCTCCCATACATCAAAAAGTTGCAGGTTTGATTCTCAGTCAGGGCATGTACCAAGGTTGTGGGTTCAATCCCTGGTCAGGGCACATACAGGAAGCAAGGGATATCCCTCTCCGTCTCCCTTTCTCTCTCCCTCTCCCTCTCCCTTTCTGTCTCTCTAAAATCAATAAAAACATATCCTTGGGTGAGGATTTTGAAAATAAAAGTCATGCAGGGTAGTGAGGATTTGAAAAGGCAATTCAGGGCCAGGGAGCTGTGGGAGGAGGGATGTTTGAGGGCTCTGTTCCCATTGGAGGGGAACCACATGGCATGTTGAAAATGGACTTTGTGTTAAGAGCCATTCAGTAAGACTTAAGGGGATGGCTGTCTACCCCAGAAAGTGAAGCAGTGCGAGAACGTTCCCTTTGTCTACCTTCCTGGCCGGGGAGGAAGACCTCTGCTCTGCTCTGTGTCACCTGTGGAGAGAAGCTGGTCTAGGCAGGGCCTCCTAGCATTTCCCAGAGCACGGGAGCTGGCTTTTAACGCCTTTGTCACGGTGGCTGCTTCTGCTGGAGCAGTGTATGTCAAAGTTCTGAAGTCAACTTAGTGGTTCTAAATGAAACACAGGGCTGGGTGAAAGTGCATAATTGTAGGAAAGGCTGTTTTCTGTGAAGACTTTATGAGAAATGGGTGGGTGTGTGCACACTCTCAGGTCAAGGTCAGTGTGAAATATATTACTCTGGGTCATGGAAATATTCTATAGAAGGTATAGGCGTTTAAGAGTAGAGACTAAAACATCTTTAGAGCAAAATGTCTTTCTCTAAAGTAGGTGTCTGGCAAATGTGTGAGTGATGGGAAGTAAACGTTACACAGTACCCTCCTGCCAGGGGTCCGTGGGCACCCAAGGGCTGGATGCAACTTGTTATATGTACATTACAGCCACAAGTATGACTCAGGTATGTCTGGTTAACATATGGATACTTGTATTTCTTTTTTTCAAAAATGCTTTACAAAGCAGCAGGCATAAATCACACCAGCCTCTCAAGTAAGTGCTCCCTTAATGCCCATTAACTTTACAAGATAGCAGTCGCCTTAAAAGCAAGCTTTATACAGGAGGGAGTGTTCTGAAAAAGCCAGGGTATTGCTAACTAAGCATAGCAGCCTTATACCATCCAGCCTTAAAAAAAAAAAGGCAGATAACCAACTCCACTGTTAAGAAATGAGACCCGGACTAGAAACATGGTCCCCAGTGGACTTGTAGCCAGTACAGTCAGGCACACAGCTACGGGCTCAGCAAAATAGCAAGCACCTCCATTAGGAAAGATTTAGGGGAGTCGCATCCCCAATGAAGAGAACAAGGCCTGCTGAGCTCCAGGAGGACGCCAGGGAAAGTAGGTCGCGGGAAGATGGCTGGGCACAGTGATGGGCTCATCTAGAAGCCTGCAGAGTCATTCTTCTTAGTCTTCTCCAAACTGCTGTGTCATCCAGAGTGGGAACTCACTCAGTGTCCTTCCAGAACAGCTGGGCCTTTAGCTGTGGGACACATGCTCTCAGGAACTCAGGGAACCACCGTGTCAGCCCCCACATGGGTGTGCTTCTTGAAGCCAAGGAGGGGGTCGCCCACATCAGGCACCTGCAGAGCTGCTCTTACCTGGGAACGCGGGCAGGTTCCCCCAGCCACCATGGGCTGTGCAAGCAGAGGGCAGGTTCCTCTTCTCAGAGGTCGCTTCCCGTCTGTCTATCTGAACCATTCCCCACATTTACCACAAACTTGAAAAGTTTTTGAGGAGAGAATGAGAGGGAAACTCTCTAATGCTACCCCAGGGTATATTAAAGTTCATCAGTTTACATTTAGAAATTTTAGCAAAATGGGCTTTCTATTAAAGGCTAACTATAATTTGTTAGGGCACTAAATACTAACAATACCGAATAATGATCCTCAGTGTTGATCAAGGCCTTTGGATATTTAAAAATTCTGGCCATAAAAGTCTGCCTCAAAAGATTTCATAGAATTTGTTCTTCACTTTGGAAAAAGGAAAATAGATTAAATAGAATCAACCTCTATAGAAAAAGATAGAATTTCAGGTACATGGTAAAGCAAATAGATGTCACTGCCCCGCTGTCTGAGGAACACAGACCAAACGGTGGCAGGAGGCAGGACAGAGAGGGGCGCCCCTGCCCAGGTCAGGGCCACCTTGCTCGGCAGCGCTGATGTGTTTCCTCGTGGGTTTAACACATTATTTATTCCCATTTAAAATCCAATCTACCATTGACATGGACAGTGATTTCCTGGCTAAGACTGAGAAGAGGGAATGTGATCCTGTTTTTCATGTGTTTGCTCAGAAAAGGGCACTTTAACCTATGCAACATCAACAACATGCAGCGTGTGCTGGGAGCAGACTTTTCTGGAGCGTGTATTTAAAGAGACCACATCTCCAAACTTCACTTTGCCTGTGGCCAGGGTCTTGTCAGGGTGGAGCCCAGCCTCCTCCCTACCTGTCCACCTCTCCCCTCTGCTCTCAGCTATAGCCAAACTGGACCCTGCTTTGGTGACATGCAGGCCATGTTGCCTGCTACAGCCTTGGTCCTGGGATGCTCAGTGCCGAGGTCCCCTCCCCGCCCCCGAGTCGCCCTGTGGAAATACCATGCAGCCAGCATGCCATCCCAGCTACACCTCCCTGTGCTGTGTTTATTGAGTTCCCACCCGAGGTACCACCTGTCCCTTCTAGAAACCCATAGCTCACACCTCTCTTCCGGATTTTAGCATATTGGTGACTAGGCAGTTGTTCTTGACTAGCCGTTTTCCCACTACCTGCTACCACTACCTTAAACTCATTGAAAGTATAGGCTCCACCTGACAGCCAGTCAGCCTTACCAGCACCCAGCAGAAGCCTCTCAGAAAGCTGTGGCCAGGATGGACTTGGCCAGAAGAGCAACCTACGGGATGAAGGGACTGCCTCTCAGTGTCCCGAGCCCCAGAAACTCTGTAAGCCCTGCCGTCACCTGCCCCAGTGACCATCGGTACTCCAGGGCTTCCCTCAGGTCCCTGAAAATACCAAACATGCACCCCATGCTTCCAGTCCACCTAGGAAGCAGAAAACCTATTAACTCAGCAAGCAGCCTGGGCTTGGAACGTGGACTGCCAGTCTTGGCTCTCGGGTACAGTAGTGAGGAGGCCAAATTGAGGCCCACTGACACCTTCCTAGTGGCCCTACGACTTGAAGATGCCATTGTGTGGCAGCATAATGACTGGTTTTGAAGGATTTTTTTTTTTAATTATCATCATTCAACACTTTAGGATGATTGTAAGTGACTCATGATAAAATACATGGGCGGCATCAGAAGTGAGTACAGCAGACGTCAACATGCTGATTGCCCCTAAAAAGATGTTCTGAAACATTCATATGACACAGACTAAATGGAGCTGTGAGCTAATGGGACAGCTCTATGTGCAGACACAGGTGTCAGGTGTCAGGTTCGCCCTGTGGTGTTGGCCCAGCCAGTCTGCAAGCTGGAGATAATCCACCCTCACACTGTTCTCTGTGGGGAGGGGCCAACACCCACTCACACCTTCTGGGGTGCCAGAAAGGAGCAGTGCTCCCAGAGTCTTGACTGTAGAGCACGGGGACACGGCCCTGCACTCCCAGGCTTTCTCCTGGGCCTTCCCCCACGAGACACAGGAGAAACGTGTGAGTGCACACTGTTCATCCACACAAGGGGCAGAGAACCAGAAAGAAAGACAAAGCAAAACCCAGCATGACAGCTCCTCCTAGGAATGGCTCCTCCCTGGATGCACTTGCCCTTGCTTTCTAGCTTGCCTTCGCCCCCTGCTCCAGCAGGTGCCAGGAGTGGCCACACCCAGTTGTCATTCTGGCTGTCAGGGGTCTATATTTCATTACTTTTGCTCAGTCACCCCCAGAAAGTATCACTTGGGAAACCAGTGGCTTCCTGAGCTTACAGCCAGGTCTTAGTAAAAGGAATTAAGGGCATGTGGATGGAGAAGGAGGAAAAGGTAAGGCTGGGAAATTGAACCAAGGAAACTCATTTTCCAGAACCCTGGGTTAGAATCAGAACACTTGAGCTCCAAAATCATCTTTGGCACTTCCGGCCATGCATGCTCTTGAGGAAGTTGCTGAGCCCCTTTGGGCTTCAGTTTCGGGTATTCCATGAGACTCACTTTGCATAGATCCTGAGTCCCTGTTGGCCCGGCACCTGGGGAGAAAGTGGACACTCAGGTGGATGAGACAGGCCTGGGCTTCGGATCTGCTGACGGGCAACTGGGTGCTCCTCCTCCTCCTCTCTGATGGTCACTGTGATAAGTGCCGTTCCCAGTCTCTTCACCCCGGCCCTCTCCTACCCCACATGGTGGGTGGGAGGGGCAGATGGGAGAAGGTTCTAGAATGCCAGATCTCCTCACAGGTGGAGACTGTCACTGTCATCACGTAGGTCAGCCTGGAAATCAAAGGCCCGAAGAGAGATGTGGCTTGATCGTTATTATTTAAATACCAAGTGTTGGAGGGATTTGAAGTATATTTTAGTCCAGTGTTGAACTTCTACAACACATGAAATTACCTCAGGTAATGTTTTAAGTCAGCTTTCTTCCTGGCTGCAGGTGACTGAGTTCGTGCAGTCTCTACTGGGAGGTGAAGAGCATGCAAAGTGCTTCAAGAAAGAGGTAGGAGATGTCCAATTATATGTCTGTTTTATGCTTCTAGACCCAGAGGGGCCTTGTTTCCATTTCCTTCCATAGAAATGAGAGCAGTTTGGGAGGCTAGCGGGAGCAGGGTCGGGGGGGCAGGGGGGGGAGGGAAGGAACTCAGGAAAGAGCCAGCAGCAGCTGGCCCGCAAGCAGCCTGTCTGGCTCTGGTGCCTGCTGTGGTGCTGGGCTTACAGTATGCAGAGCCAGTGGACCACTTGAGTATGGGGTTGGTACTCAGGGTCCAGAAACCTCTGTACTGCAGCTCTAGGCTACACCGGGGCAGGGAGGGGTCCCACATGTGCTGCCCCTGGAGGGGAGGGGCTTGTCTGCTCCGTAGTGAAAGTGTCTGTCCTGTGTGTCTAGCGCTTGGGCTGCTTCAGGAGGGATGCAGAGAAGCCACGAAATCCTCCTGTGGGGGGGTCTCTTCCTCCTTCCTCTCAGTACGAACATACCAACTGCTTGTCCTGGAATTACTATCCATTGCTCCAGGGGCCCCAGAAGAGACTGGGCAGCTGCAGAGCAGTAATGCAGGTAGCAATGATAGCTGTTGTGCAACGGTACTTGCCTGTGCCTGGCCCTGTGCCATGCCGGTGCAGTTGTCCTGTCTCACAGCTCTACAGGGAAGCTCACTAGTGCAGAACCTGAGGCAAGGGGAGGAAAGCACAGTCAGGGTGCAGCCCTTATCCACCCGCTTCCAGAGCTCCAGCATTGCTCTAGGACTCTCAAGAGCACTGTTCCTGGGGACTCTGGGGTGCAAACACACTCTCCCTCTCGAGACACGAGAGGAGCACTCTTTGAGTTTGGGGTCCCAGACCCTCAGAGCCTGGCGAGGCCTGCATTTTCATGGAACTCAGCCTCAGGGCCACTAGAGTCTCAGTCTGGGCAGCTGCCAATGGAAACCTTGGTTCTGCCTAAGCCCAGCACAGCTTGGGTGCAGGTGGTCCAGCCTCACACCTAAGGGCCACTCTGCATTGAGCAACACCCAAGGCCCACTGTGTCGACAAGTCTCTGCAGGTCAGGTCACCTGGGTTTGGCGCTTTGACCAGCAGGGTCATCGGCGGCACATCACTAACCCCCTCTGTAAACAGAGAGTTTTAAAGGGGCCCTTCAAGGATTAGGACTAATATGCTTATAGTACCTAGCCCAGCTCTTGCCCCAGAGTTGGGGCTTAATAAAGGGCAGTAATTAGACCAGCAGGTCTCCTCTGGAGGCCAAGGAGCCCTGCCTGGAAGCCCAACATGCTCTCTGGAAGCCGTGTGACTGCAGGCAAGTCATTAGGCTCATTACTAGCTTTTATCACCTACCTTATGGGGTTGTTAGAAGATCCAGCACATAGAAGAGATTAGGATACAGCTCCATGAATGTCAGCTGTTATTATTGTCACCATCACCATCATTACCTGATTCTTAGGATAAGTGACTATTTGGCCAGTAGCTGTTGCCTGGAATGCTGGAGCCCAGCCCAGATTAGGGCATGGAAGGGGGCTTCTCTCCCTTTCTCCATCAGGCAACAGATCATCACACACAGGAAGCTTTTCAAAACTCTTAGAACTTTAACCCTCACCAGAGATCCCTGGGCGATCCTGCCTTCCTCCGTGAGACAGTAATATCCAGGATTCATATCATTAATTAAAAAGGGTTGGAACCACACAGCTGGATTCATGGGAAGTTGTTACCATAGAAAACCATTTCAGTCCTTTTGTTCTGGACCCAGGACTCATTCTGAGAGCCTGTGTAACTGAGTTAGCTGGGTGTGGGCCACCTACTGCCTCCAGAGACCAGCCTCTGAGGCCACACTGGGCCTCTGGAAGCTGAGAGAAGACAGCCTGCCTGGAAGCCACTTGCTGTCATGTGAATCTCAGGAAAGCTATGACATCTCAGACCACAGCATGCTTTAAAGCTAATGAATAGAACATTTATATGTATTTCTTCTTATTATAGCATTTATCATTGAAAAAATTAAAATACAGAATAGTTAAAAGGAGAAAATAATCAAACCACTATTTCACCAGCCAAGGTAACTTCCCTTAACATTTGGTACAAAGATTGTAAGTAGTTTAACAGGATCTGTATACCTGGCTGTCATGCACGTTTAATCTTACAAATGAAACTGAGATCTTTCTGTGTCCTTATATTGTGTTTTGTGCTTAATAGTTCATGAAAAATTTCCCAAATCATTAAGTGTTTCTTTGAGACATGAATTTCGGTAACTGCCTAGTACTACATCCTAGGTGAGACTGGAATTTATTTACTTCTACTATTTTTGAGATGCTGGGTTGTTTTCAATAATTCACTATTATAAATAACACTAGAGTGCAGGCACTGCCCATTGTTCTCTCAGGGAATATTCCTGGAGTTTTATGTGGTGGATTAAAGTGGGTTATTTTTAAGGCTCTTGTTATAAATTCAGGCCAAGATATTTTATATGTAACAATAGAAATTTAGCCTGGGAGCAGTTAGTGTATATTGAATTCACATTTAGCAGAGCGAACACCATTTTCATTGGACTTCACTTCAGAGTCCTGAGCAATGGATGGGACTAGGGTTGTGAGGGCTGCCATCCCTCTCCCCCAGCTCTGAGCTCTGCAGGGAGGCCTCGGGTCAGCTGGGGCAGCTCGGCACCCCAAGACACCAGGGTGACGGGCTTTCCTTTCATTTCTGTTTATGTTTTACATGCAGCAGATCGATGGCAAAGCCTTCCTGCTCCTGACGCAGACGGACATCGTCAAGGTGATGAAGATCAAACTGGGCCCGGCACTGAAGATTTATCATTCTGTCCTCATGTTCAGGAATTCCCAGGACCTCCCTGAATTAGATGCTGTCTCAGGCCCAGAAGTCAGGGGCTAAATGCACCACCTGAGCTGCCACCACACTGTGACCTGGATCTTTCAGCAATAAAGTCGACCCACACTGATTTGATTTTAATGTCCCCATGGCCATATGCATATTTAATCTGGACCTTTTAAATGACTGTGCTCACACTTGTAGAGGATTTTGATGACTGGCCAGTGTGGTGACACAGAGGCCCAGGTCTGTGAATGTCTTTACGTTTAGCAGGTCCTTTCAGCTCTGATGTGTTGCCCCAAACCGACCAAAGAAACCCACACATACACCTTTATTCATCTCCCTTGCCGTTAAAGAAGCCATTTCCCGTTTCAAAAGCATAAAATTCTCAAATGGTTAACTGTTAGAAAGACGGAGCTCATAGGTGCATTGTTGGTGTTTTCACCAGGACGTCTGAGCTTGGCTCGGCTTGCCACCTAGGTGCAGTGAGTCGGAGAGACAGAGGCTGGTGCTTTACACAGATTTCATGAGATTTTTGTGTACTTTACTCAGGAATGTGTGTCTTTAAAAAATAATAAGCACATGTTTTCATGATTTGTTAATTCTTTTTGTTCCATTACCCGTTTCTTGGTTGGGCTCCAAGGAGTAACATGAGAACAGCCCCAGCATTTAGCAGGAGCTGGGGAGGTCCTCCTGCGGATCCCCCACCAGCAGTGCCCTACAGGCTGTGTGTGGGGCCACAGGGAGGCTCATCCTGACACCAGCATTAGCCAGTGGGCCCGATGCCCACCTGCACCGAAGTCCTGCCACTCTGAGGGGCCTCGGGAGAACAGGTTTGCTCTGCAGTCTGCCTGGTGTGCGATAAGAAGTTGATACATGTGGGTTTCATGTGCACCTTTACAGGAACAGCCCACTGAAAGGGAGAGGGGATCTCTGGCAAGGGCGCTTGCTGTCTCTTATTTGTTTGAACACTTCTGATCAGACTTTGTTTTACGTAAGTGACTGTATCTGAGGCTTAAGTTACCCACAAGGACCCAGTACCACTGTTTTAAATACAACACCTCTTTGCTGACACACACCACACACCTATAGTAAGAGCTGCCGAGGCCCCCATGGGAGGGGAGTGCCACTATCTTTCTTAGTAGAGGAGAGCAGTGGCTAGAAGAGACTCAGGCCTGACCATACCCATTTGCTTCCTTTAGAGTCTTATGGTTTAAGAAAACTAATTCTGCTTGGAGAGTTTCTCCAATTGTAGGTCGCTGAAAAAATATTTTCTAAGAGGTGTTGCAAATATTACATTTCTTTAGAACCTTACTCAAATGGAATTTTAATAAATTATTGGTTGATGAAAGTTTTTGTTTCTGTGGACCTTTGTTTTGTTTTGTTCTGTACTCTGCCATGTACAATTAAAATTCTTGCTTCTCTATGTTCAAATTTTAATATATTTTAAATGATAATAAACTGATAAAATGAAACCTTCACCTCTCTGCCTGAATCTGTTGTTATAACCTGTTCCAGGCCACACCTGGAGGCTGCTGTCTTACAGCCTTGCATGGATAAAGGTCTTGCCGCATGCTTTAGCCAGCTGAGGAGTCGCCATTTTTGAGTACTTGGGCTATGTTTCCTCCGGGACGTAAATGTCGCTGTTAATAACTTGAGAGTTTAATTTTAAAATCTAAAAATTGCTCATTGTACAGGCTCATGGAAGACATGAGGTTTGGGCTTGTATATTTAACACCTGTCATTTCAACAGAAGGATCTAATACAGAACAGATAATACGGAGCCAAATTAAGTCTGAACTATTGTATTCCTAGAAGATAGTGTGATCAGATAGAAAGAGCTTGATCCACATGTCTATCTGCTCCCTGGACTTCCTCACTTTGTCACCCAATACCTCAACCTGGACATACTCAAAAGGCAACTCAGACGGCCCCACCCTAGTATTCCTCATGTAAGTGGACAATACCATCATCACAATAGCTGCTCAAGCCAAGGAAACTAAAACTGTGTCAATGTCTGGCCTATAAATTTTTCTCCCAACTGGACCTCACTGAACATAGAGACAAGAGCTCCTTCTGTTGCCCCAGCACCTGAAGGCATTCACACCTGGCCATGCCATGCCCTTACTTTTCTCTTGGGCCCCTCTCACCTTGGTATACACTGGTCCCTCTGAAGTGGCCTCTCCCATTCCCTCTCCCCTTCTCCAGTAGACTTGCTTACACCTTTACTGTAGGTTCTCACTCGTGGCCCCACAGCCACTGAGCTTCCCCATCACATTGCTCCTCACTCCTTATTGTTACTATTTGCTTCTCTCTCCCCACTAGTCCACAGGTCTGTGAGGACAAAGACCATGGCCACCTTGTCATCATTTAAGCATCTGGCATTTAATTGGCACATGATAAGTCATTTGTTGAATCAATAAATGAAACAAACCAATCAAACTCTGATCCAAATCTCAGTTCTGCAACTTCCTAAACAAGTGTAACTTCTCTGTAAAAGGAAATAATTCCTACCCCAAGGGGTTTTTTAAATTGTATTTTGCCATGTACAATTAATGTACGTCAGCGTAACCGAAAACACGTGTAAGGTGCCTGACACCTAATGTAGCTATTAAACAGGTGTCAGGAATAAAAAGCAACAGCAATCCATTTCTTGAACATTCTTCCAGGAGGCTCCCACATGCAAACCCTGTGAGTTTTTATCAAACCTGACCCCCAGGATCCCACTCTTCTAAGTGTGGCTGTGTATCAGGGGCCCAGGGGCATACTGGGGCAGACCTTCAGGCCTTGGTTGCCCTGACTCAACTCTCCCATACTCAGAGTCCATGCAAACCAGGTCCCTTCCCTCTCCCCAGGCTCTCTAGAAAAGCTGAAACATCATGAGTTGAAATCTTTCGCTCTGCCAGGAGGACCCCTACCACTCCCAGGCAGCATCCTAAAATGCCCAGATGGTGTGAAGGCCTTGGCAGCCTCTAGGTACCAGTCTCAGCCTTTTCCTCTCCTCCTCTTTCCCTGAGTCCCACTCATGAACATGAGGGGCAAAGCAAAACAAACTTCTAGGTTATTAGAAAGAGTCCCCCCAAAGGACCATTTGTACAACACATCCTAAGTACACATCATGATACTGGGAATTAGTCCATTAGCAATTAGGGAGTTTAGAACTTCTGAGACCACAGTCTTTAAATGCCTATAATTTCAGATAATTTTTGCAAAAATAAACTTCTCTCACTTTCAACAAGTACATTCCAAGAGAATTCTGTCCCCCCTCAGTTCTAAACATGTTTTCTCCCTCTGTGGTTAGGTGCTGGCCTTTCCTAGCTCACATCATAAACAGATTCCAGGAATGACAGACAGTGCAGGAGCCGACTCCTTGTTAATGTGGGGCCGCGGGTTGACATCCTTCCCTGGCTGAGTGCCAGCCCTCAAACAGCCTGGGATCTCTTGGTCAAGTCGCCTTTGTCTGTGGAATCTCCATCTGCTGAGTGAGGGTGGGAAGCTGGGAAGCGCAGGGGAAAATACTTGGGCTTTGCAGCCAGGCCTAGGCTTGAATCCCGAGGCCTGTGCCTACTCAATGTCTAATCTAGAAGTATTTCTTCACCACCTAGCAAATGCCGACTTGCCACATTTACTCATTTCCTTTGAAGTATTGAGTTTTGATTATATTATGTTTTGCTTCATATCATTTTAAAGAATGTTCAGTTTGTCTCCACAACTCCCAGGACTGAAAAATATATTCTTGCATGTGAAGTGCTCCTATGAATATATTCTTAATATTATATCTTATAAATAAGTTCTTCTTAAACGTTTATTATCCTAATAAATATATTTATAAGGAATTTATTTGTTAATAGATCCTGAATAGTCAATATCCTTAAATATTCTTTCTATGAGTAGAGATATAAATGGCTATATAAGTATTCACAAGAAATATGTCTTTTAAAATATATTTTGTTGCACTCTCTCTGCCTTTCCGTTTCTAGCTGCAGCAGGGCTCTCAGGTGGCTGAACTCCTTAATGTGCTGCTATGAAGACAAAAGGAAACAGCATGTGTGTTCAATGAGTAAACCTGCTGCCTGGGCCATGTGGTAGACTGGAAATCACAACTTGATTTCTCAGTGAGGTTGCCTGTTCCCAAGTCTTTGCACCTTAACTCCGTTCAGGCAGATGATGGATTCTGAATTCAGTGATCAGGAAGACACAGCCCAGCTGCCATTGTGGAATGCCCAGGTGCCCACATGCCCAGATGCCCGCATGCCCACGCTGGGATGGCCAGCAAGTCCAGAGTGCCTAACAGCGGCAATGAAGACTCAGCTCTTAAATGATGAGAGTAAAGGACTCTGGGCACAGTGTCCACGGCCTGGTCCTTCCCGTGGGCACCACAGAGTGTGAGGGACAAAGCTTTGCTGTCCAAATCACTGTTTGCTGTTTGGTCACAGGAATTACATAGAGACAGAGAAAAGTGAGACAAAAGGATGTGTGGGGTTAAAAGAAAAAAGGAAGAAGAAGAACCACCATTAAATAAAGAATGGAAAGCAAAAGGTGCAGAAATAAGACTGAGTTTAAAATATTGGGAGTTGTTCCTCCAAATAATTCTATTTCATGGGATCAGACTAGTTGTGTGCAGTTTTACCTGCAAGGCAACACCCATCAATTTCCCATTTACTTCAATTTGAAATTAGATTGTGTTCCCTTTGTTTGAGGAACCGAGACATCAAGGCAAATTGATGCAGGAGAACAGGAGGTCCTGAGGAGTCCCAGGTTATACCCAGCTGTTCCCGCAGTGCATTTTCACCATCCTTGAACTACCACTGATAGCAATTGTATTAAATACCATGGGGATTGTTTGGAAACACGGGAGCCTGTATTTCACTGTGAAATGCTAGGTCTCAAAGGTCTCTTAGGAAAATAATGTCAATAACTACCGTTTAGGATTAGCACAAGTTTTATTTTTTAAAAATAAAGAAATAAAAAGTGTGTTTACAGGATCAGTTCTCCAAGATGCCTGAGTTGCTTTGTCAACTAGTTTTGTGACTGGGAGGGCGTGGGACGCATCCTGCGGAGGCAGCTGCTTGTCTATAAGCTGTCCCGTGATTTGAGGTGAGGCTCTGCTCTGACACTTCACTTCACAAGGCAATGAGGACTTGGTTTGGTTTAGTTTTGTTCTGTCTAAGAAGAAGAAGCAATTCGAATTTCATTCAGCCTGGCCTCTCCAACAAAAAAGAAAGTTAAGCCAGTCAAAAATCAGTTCATTAAAGGCAAACACAGACAGACAGGTTACTTGGTGTTGGTGATGGATTCCTTTTCTTTCATTTTTCAACCAATTTGTAAAGTTATCCTCCAGAACAAATAGCTGACTCCCCCCGCCCCCACCTCCCTCCTACCCCTGTGTCTTTTGGGAAAGTTAAGTTTATGAGTAGAAAGGAATATATCACAGATACGCATCCATATTGGTTTGGAAATGTTCTTCCAATGAATCAGCAAATCCAGCAGGGCAAATATCCTTACTGTTGTGCATTGTGAAAATTATGAAATCTATTCATTCAACAAATCCTTATTGAGAGCCCAGTATGTGCCAGGTATTTAGAATGCATCTGTGGATAAAGAAATAAAAATATCTCTTTTTGTAGAGCTTAAACTCAAGTGGTGGAGACAGAGAACGAACCATAAGCATAAAATAAGAAGATGAATAGGAGGGGATAAGGGGACAAAAGTCTAGGGTCTTGGGTAATGGAAACGTGACCTTGCTGGCTTACTGATCGCATAGATTTGGTCAGATGGTAGGTACCATTGGAGGGAATCTCCTGGAATTTAGGTGTGATTCACATGACACATACCTACACAGGTGTTGCTGTGATTCTTTCTAGATCTTTGTTCTTGTTATGCCATCGTAAGCTGCAGAGATGGCCTTCTACAGGGATCTAGAACAATCGTTTACACAGAGGTGTCTCTCAGGACATGTTGCAAACTGGCTGGCTCGAGAGTGGGAATACTATTTTGAGAACCAGTTAGATGTCAGCAATTTAAAAATCTGTTACCTGGAAATGTCTGGACTTTTTTTTACCTCCAGATTCTAAGTAGCATTAACCCAAAGTAATCAAAGATACTTCTATTGTGATTTAAGTAAAATTATCATCAGGCAGGTAATTTTAAATACTGTCAGGTGCATTAATTTTAGCTCAGGCATTTTCTAATATTTATTACAAATATATAATAATCTTAAATATGAATATTTTTCACATTGCTATGCTTGGTAATCCTGCCATGCAAAAAACTATTCAACTAATAATTCTCACAGCAAAAGGTTAATACTGTGAGTTGTTAGTTCCATACTGAACGATGAAACATGCCTGATAAAAAGGTGGAAAGATTTAAAGGATGCACAGTTTCAAGAAAAGTGATATTTACTCAACTCTGGGAAAGTTATCTTAAACTGAAAAATCTACAGCAATTATTCAAAATCTGAATTTGCATGTCTGGGTAGCTGTCTGAAACTTGAAGAGTCATTTGAAATTTGTGCTCACTCTTAGGAAACTGGGACTGATGGAAACTTATTTTACAATTCAATCTATAATCTGTGCAGACGATTGTAATATCTTCCTTCAGAAGGAAATAAATAAATAAATAAATAACTCACTCACTCACTGATTAAAAAACCTTAAACTCAGTATTACATACTCCCATTTTTTAGTAGTATTGAGCTGTTAAAAAAAAAATGTTCTCACAAATCATTTTTGCCTTCATTTTCCATTTTCTGTAGACAATAAGTCATTACACACACTCATCATCAGAAGCAACTTCATAGCTTTCTCCACTTTGAGAAAGATCTGAAAATAAAAATAGAACGTGACTTGAATTGTTGGGTCATGTTTTTATTGCATCCACAGAAAGAGATGTGCGTTGGATCACAACTTGGTGCGTACATGCACGTGCCCGCATCTCATGCTGGTCCCAACCCAGTGACTCTGAGCCCTGGCTACACATGAGGATCACTGGGAGCTTTTTTAAAAATAGCGGAGCCCGGGTCCCACCCCAGACAAGTGCATGGGAATCCGGAGGTGAGGTCTGAGCACTGTGTGCTGGTACAGCTTCCTGAGTGAGTCTACAGAGCCATGAGAGTTAGCCATCACCGCTGTACGTAACTGGAAATGTTCTTTTAAAATAAATAACTGCTATTTTAATCACAGAAGTAATATGTGCACCTACTGCAAATTTAAGTAGTATAGTTGGTTATAAAATAAAAACTAAGTCACTGGCTCAACTCCTTAACCTCCACTTCTGCTGTCTAGAGGTAAACATGGTAAACAGTTTCTTGAGTCTCTTCCCCCAAAGTGTTGGGCAGGAATCAATATAGTTTATGTTTCCAGATAATACTAATATTATGATGTTACGTTATATAAGTTACTGTTGATATTTTGAAGAAGATGACATTGGAACTATGCATGAGTTTATGGTAAACAGGTGTGTTTATAAGATTGAATTTTCCTAAGAATATGATAAGTCTTTTCATTTATCCAATTTTATGTCCTTCAAGAAAGTGTTAGTTTGCCCTGACCGGTTTGGCTCAGTGGAGAGAGCATTGGGCCATGAACTGAAAGATTCCCTGTTCGATTTCCATTCAAGGGCATGCACCTTGTTGCAGGCTTGATCCCCAGTATGGGGCGTGCAGGAGGCAACTCATAGATGTTTCTAACTCTCCCTCTCCCTTCCTCTCTGTAAAAAGTCAATAAAAATATTTTTTTTTTAAAAAAAAAGCAAGTGTTAGTTTGAAAAAAATTTAGGTCTTGTATATACCTAGATGTTTTTTGTTTTGTTTTATTTTTTAGAGAGAGAGAGGGAGGGAGGAAGGGAGAGAGAAACATCCATCAGCTGCATTTGGCATGCACCCCAACTGGCATCAAACCTGAAACCTGGGTATGTGTCCTGACCGCCACCTTTCAGTGTACAGGACGATGCTCCGAGGAACCTTGCCACATGGGCCAGGGAGTGATCTAGTTTTTACTATTATAAATGAGATAGTTTGCTTTATTATATTGAATAGCTGAATACTGTTTGTTTATTAAAATGCTACTGAATGTGGGTATGAATTTTGAAACCAGTCCACCTAATTGAATTATCTGTTGCTAATGAAATTTCCTCACATTGATTTTTTTGTTGTTTTCTATGTAAACAACTACATTGACTCAAAATAACATTATTTTGTGTCCTTGGTTGAAGGATTGATGCTTCATATTTTTTCTCTTATCTAATGGCATTACAAGTGCTTTCAAAATAATGAGTTTTAATTTCAGATGATTCAGAAAGTAACATCTATTATACAAATGACTTATAACTTAGAATTACACACATAATATAAATAAGCATGTTAAAACGGGAAAAATATAGAAAACGTGGTAAAATCATTTTTGATAAATTTCTTGTTACTTTTTTCATTAAAAGTCAATTTTAAGGAAAAATATAATTCCCTTATATCTGTTAATGTCACTGTTAAGGTTTATGGATATTCCTAACAGAGGTGTCCACGGCTATTGTTTTTTACTATCATCAGATTTAGGTTCATTGTATTTCAACTTCATAAATATAATTTGGGATTACTAATCTTTTATACTTTGAAATAGTTTAAGTAGAGTTTAAAATATCCTTTGAATTAGATTCTTACCATTCACCTGAAAACATCTTATCATGATGCTTTTTCAGCCTTTGATAAGTTCTTCACTTGTCTCCAAGGTAACTTACTGGTTTTAGTAGAGCTGCCAGATAAAATGCAGGACATTTACATTTTAAAACTTAATTTTAATTTCAGAAAAACAACCAATGATTTTTTTAGTATAAGTATCCCAAATATTTCATGGGACATACTAAAAATTACTCTTATTTACCTGAAATTCACATTTAAGTGAGGTCTTATTTTTCTATTTGCTAAGACTGGTAACCCCAGTTAGTAGAGTCTCTTATAGTGAAAATTTTTTAATAAATATTTTCCTGACATTTTTATTTTTCGTTTAGGTTTTCAGAAGAGCCAACATAGCTTTGAGCAAAATGGCCTCTTAAAATATTTTCTGCCCTGACTGGTTTTGCTCAATGGATAGAGCGTCCGCCTACAGACTGAGAGGTCCCAGGTTCGATTCTGGTCAAGGGCATGTACCTTGGTTGCGGGCACATCTCCAGTGGGAGATGTGCAGGAGGCAACTGATCCATGTTTCTCTCTCATTGATGTTTCAAACTCTCTATACCTCTCCCTTCCTCTCTGTAAAAAATCAATAAACTATATTTTTTAAATATATATATATATATTCTTATTTTTAATTTTATGTTTGCTCCCATGTTCTTTATTGCGCCAGTTAATTGTTTATCAATTTTCTTGGTTGAATTCAAAACAGTCCTATCTGTTGTCCTGCTTTTCTAATTGAGAAATTAGAAATGTAGTATTAATGTCTGTGGATTCCTTCCTTGAACTTTCTTTTGGTGAAGGTTTCCATTCCTTGAATAGGAGAGATTCAGGCTGGAGAGAAAATTGTGAGGTCCTCAGAGAGTAGTTAATACTGTGCTGAGTGAGTAGAGGATGAGAAGAGAAGGGGACCCTGAATTCCAACATTTACAAACCTGGTAGAGAAAAGAGATTTCAAAAGGAAGCCTGAGAAAGAGTAGGCAGCTGAGTCAGGAGAATATTGTTTCCATCACTCTAAGTCTTAATTTTTCATTCATGAGATGAGAATAATATCATTTGCCTTATCCCATCTAATAAAAGAGTAATATGCAAATTAGTTGTCACTCCGCGACAAAGATGACAACGCCCATAGTGGTGGGGCAGGATGCTGGTGGCGTCACCCTGCCAGCGTGAGCCCAGCAGGCATTGCCTGGCAAATCTGTGAGTAGCTACCCTCCAACAGGTAAGCACAGCCAGCAGGCAGGCCCCAGCAGGGCCTGCTACCAATCGCCGCTGTGATCCGGATCACGGGCAGGCACAGCGCGGGCAGGGCCAGGCAGCAGGGCCTTGCTTCTGGTCACCACCGTGATCTGGGTCATGAGGAGGCACATGTTGGCAGGGCCAGGCATCAGGGTCTTGCTCCTGGTCATGGCGACCTGATTGCCAGGGCAGGGCCAAGCAGCAGGACCTGTTCCTTGGTCACCACGGTGATCTGGGAGCAGGCTAGCATGGCCAGCAGGCAGCATCTAGCCCTGACCACAGCTCAAGGGAGAGAACAACATGCAGGCGAGGCCAGGAGCCTGAGAGATCAACACAGAGGAGTGCCTGCTCCAAGTCTCCACAGTGTGGCTGGGGCAGGCCCCCAGCAGATAGACACACACACACACACACACACACACACACACGGCGCCTGTTCTGAGCCTCTGCTGCCAGACTGTGGCCATCAGTAGGACAACCACTGAGGGGTCTCAGAGTGTGAGAGGGGGCAGGTTGGGCTAAGGGACCCCCAGCCCTGCACCCCCCTCCCCGTGCATGAATTTCATGCACTGGGCCTCTAGTGGTCTTAATAATGCATGCAACATCCCCCACACATAGTAGGTGTTCAAGTAGGATTAACAGCAAGTCCCTCCATGGTAGGGATGTGATCTTCTGGGCCCAAATCCAAGTGTGAGTCCTTCATACCTGTCCTCACTGTCCTTGGATTGATGCTGTTCTTTCTGGCTGGCTTCAGAGGTTCTCTGATCACACTCTGCATTTGCTTCATGCTCAGCATCTACTCTAATAAAAGAGTAATATGGAAATTAACCGTCTCTCTGAGATGCCTAAGCCATGCCCACCAGCCAAGCCATGCCCACAAGCCAATCAGAGGGTTGTATGCAAATTAACCCAGCCAAGATGGAGGTCAGCAGCCACGGTGCAAAAAGTGGCAGGGGCGGGCAGCGGCGGGTGACAGGGGGGGCAGGGCAGGCGCTGCTTGCCTGCTTCCCAGTCCCCTTGGAGGATTGGGAAGCAGGAAAGGCTGGCCCAGCCTCGAGGCAGTGAACAGGTGGAGTTTTCCCTGCTTCTTGGTGGCTGAAGCAAGATGGGGAGTAGGCAAGCCTAGCAGGCAGGCAGCACCCAGCCCTGGCCACAGCTCAAAAAAGAACAAGATGCAGGGAATGGCAGGAGTCTCAGAGATAAACACAGAGGGGTGCCTGCTCCAAGCCTCCATGGTGAGCCTGCGATTGGGGGCAGGCCTCCAGTGGTCACACACTCACACGGTGCCTGCCAGACTGGGGCCATCAGTAGGACATCCACTGAGGGGCTCTGGACTGTGAGAGGGGTTAGGCTGGTCTGAGGGACCCCCACACTCCCCTCGAGTGCACAAATTTTTGTGCACTGGGCCCCTAGTTATGTCATAAGGACCTGCTATCCTTGACCTGAGAGGTATCATTGCTGTAATTGCTGCCCTGCTCTTGGCCATCTGCACATTTCTTGGGGGCTCATTGGCCATGAACAGCAGCCTTTATGACCACTCCAGTGTTCATTCCTAATGCTCTCACTAAATGGCGGTCTGACCAAGTCCCGGGGCTGTCACTTCAGAACCCTAGAATGAATTATCCTACCCTGGAACTGGGACTTGTAGGAAGGGCTTCTAGGTAGAAATATTACTTATGCTAGGAGATAACATACTTTTGTGTTCTACTGTGCTCTCTGACCTCTTTCCTATTTAAGAAAGTAGACCACTATTGTCACGGCAGAAAAATGAAGCAAAAATGGTCAACCCAAATATTAAAAAAAACATAAATTTTGAATGTTTTCTTCTTCCAAGGCTTCTGTGAAAGACAAAAATTACTCCTCAGGACTTTGAGAATGTTTCCCCTCTTGTGTGGATAATATGCAATAGACCAGCATTTGTGGGTGCTTTTGCAGTTGTTATGACATTGTTCCCCAGACCAACCCAGTACAGTGGCTATTTAAATTTAATTAGCTAAAATCTAAAAGTTTCACATTAGTTTTAATTTAATGAGTTAACCCCCTAGATTAACCTCCTGGGTCCTGCTCTTCCCCTTTTCAGGAATGACAACAGTTCACTGCTGCTACAGATTAGAAAAACAGATCTTTTATTTAAAACAAGAGGCCCGATGCACGAAATTCATGCAAGGGGCTTGGCCTTCGCAGCCCGGCTTCATCTGGAAGGTGTTCCGGACAGTCGTTCTGCTGTTCAGTCTAATTAGCATATTAGTTCTTTATCATATAATATTTTCATGTGTAAAGAACGAAATCATGTAGTGTCTGTAATCTAGGCCAGCAATCACCAACCTTTTGGACCTCACGGACCACCAGTGGTCTGAGGGCTACCGGTTGCCGACCGCTGGTCTGGATCATAGTTTCAGGGTTGCTTTTATAATTTTAAAGAAAAACCAGAGGAGACAATAATTCCTGTTTTCCTTTCCATATCTTCCCTCTCAGTCTTAGAGCTGTGAAACAGGGTAAAGAACAATCCTCTTTTCTCTCCATCCTGCTCACCTCCCAGCTTGCAGGATGGAAGGGGAAGAATGGGTGGGGGGGGGGGGACAAAGTCACCTTGTTCCTTGGGAAATACTTGTTTAAAGTTACATGGACCCAATGTCTATAGCAGGTCTGCGCTGAAAGGCCACCAAGCCAGACCAGGCGTGCGTCAGCGAGGCCAGCTTCTCCAGGTGGAAGGAGAAACACTGAGTCCCTTCCCCTCCCCTCTTCCCTCCCTTCCCATTCCCTCTCATGCAAACAGAAAGCTGACAAAGCTTCCTCTCTCCTGAACACCAACTCCTTTGCTCAGCTGCCAGCCTGTCCTCCTTGGAGCTGGACATCATCCCTGCACTGCGGTGAGAGCAACCTCTGCCCCTTCAGGAAAACAAAAATAGCAGAGTCCCGTCTATATATGAACAGAGCCACCATCTGCCTCAGGCCTGGGACCAAGAGACTTCTCGAAAAGGTCGGGCTGCGGGAAGCACAGACAGGAAAACAGAGATGTGATCTGGAGTTTCAGAGCATCCTTGCCTTCTCATGGAGGCCCCCCAGGAAGGAGCAGTGGACTTGGTACACGCCACCACTGCTGCTGCTGCTGGTGGTAAAAATAATAATAATAATAATAATAATAATAATAATAATAATAATAAATGTAGCCCTTTCACTCATCGAATTCCTTCATTCTCACAGCAGCTCTGCATAGTAGGTACCCTTACTACTCTCATTTCCCAGAGGGGAAACTGGCTCAAGGTCACGCAGGTAGCAAGTAGGATTTGTTTGAACCCAGGTGTTCTGGCCACACAGGCCACACTACTTAGCAATAATGCTCGTAACACAGCAACAAAGTGGTGCTACAACAAGCAAGCAAACAAACAAAAACGGAGAAAAATTACCAAATTTGCCACTCCCCTCATCCTGCTTTTTAATTTTTTTTCTGATGATTTCCTCCAGGGAATGGCTGACTTGAGGGTGAGTCAGACTTGCACAGAGTGACTGCATTAACACATCACACTGCACTCCCAGCCTCACCAAACGAAGGGTCCAGAGGAGGGACAGAGTATGGAAGGTGTGGTCCAAACCCTCGTGCTCTGAGGGCATCGTCAAGTGCACACTGATTCGCAGGACAGTGTTTGGTTTCAGAAGAGCTACCCAGGGCTAGATCTGTGTGGCACAGATACTGGTTGAGCGCTCAGGATGTGCTGGGTCTGGTGCTGGGCTTTCTGGGTAAGGAAATCCATTTCCAGGTGGCCAGGGGCTGGTAGTGAGCCTGTTTCCCCTCAGCAGACCCCTGCACACCTGTGTGAGTTCAATCCCTGGGTCTCTCCTCGGAAGGTTCTTCCCAGAGTGTCTCTAGAATGACTTCACCCCATTAAACCGCATCAAGCTCTGGAGCAGCGACAGTGAAACATGCAAGGTTGGTGCTCAGTGAACAATTTTAAAATAAATGAATGACTAAGTGGGCAGAAGCGTGTAGGATGCCTCCACTCTGAGCAGTAGCGCCCAGGATGTTTTGGAAGCAACTGCGCCAACAGCATCGCCATCCGTCCCCCTCCCCCCACCATAGGCTGTGGCTGAGCCTCTGGCTCTGAGAACCGCATTGCAGAGCGTCAGGCCTACAGGCGGCTTCCCCAGCCCCACATGACAGACAGAAAGCCAGGGCGCCTACGGGGGTCTTTGAAGGGCTACCACGTGGGCCCAAGGAGCAGGTGCATGACCCTGTGGACTTAAAGATCACGTGGCCTCTGCTCCCTGAGCCTGTGCCGCCTGTGCCCCGCCTGTCTGTGAGCCGCCTGCGTTCCCCAAGGGGCACACAGGCCTCCAGCTGCGCCCCTGGTCCAGGCTTTGCAGTGTGAGGCTCAGCGAGGCGTCCTTCCCACCAGGAGAAGCTGGTTTGCCAAGCCAGCGAGGCATCGTCCATAGTGTCCTGTACGCCCAGCATCAAGTGGTGTCCGCACTGGTCCCCAAGTGACCCCATCTTGCCATGTAGCTGCCCACTTTTCTGTTAAAATGCAAAACCCCACTGGCAAGTTTTATAAAATAAAAATAAAAACAGTATGCTATGTTAAAAACAGTAATAAAATTAACCCTGGAAAATATATTTACTCCAAATATAACTGCAGAGAGGCTATAATATATAAATACGTCATCAAAATAAATAACATAATAATGAATAAGAAATAAAATGTTGGGCAAAGGGCATCGATAAAAGAAAAAGTACATATCACCATAAGAGAAAATATCCAATACTACTAGTAATCAGACACATGTCAACAAGTTCAAATAAGGCGACACTATATTTTGAGCTAAAAGGTCCTCTCCCTTCTCTCTAACCACCTCCTTTCTCAGGGTTCTCCCTGTTCCTCAGACAGAGCCCCTTCGCAGCTCTCCCTGCCCCAGCACTCCCCCCACCCAGGCCTAAATCCCGAATGCTTCAAGCAAGAACCCTTGGTGCATCGTTATGCCTGCGAGAAGTCGAAATTGAGTGCATGAGTGTCCTCAGCTCCTCCCCCCGCCCCACCTTCTAGTGCTGGCTGTGGTGTTCCCACCCAGGCTCACCCTGGCCACCTGCCCTCTAAGGAAAGTTCTGCTTTTGCCAACTCTGTCCTTAGCCTTGTGTGACACAGAACAAGGAGAAAGGGAGCAGGAAAGAACAGGCACGCAGGTTGCGAAGAACTTGCTGATGGCTGAGAAATGAGAAACAAGAAGGATGCTGCAGGTGGGAGTGATTTTAAAATCTGCTTGTTCCCGTCGCGTGTTTCCTTTTGGGAGTAGTCTTCTCTTATACTGGGCCTTGTTTAACCATGGGGACCATGGCTTCAACAGGGCTACTTTGAAAAAAATACCAATGAATACAGGGGGTGTATCCCTGTTCTTTCCCAAAATGTATCTCTGTCCAAGAAAGCATAATATGCCAAGTCAACTAAATTACCTGGATTTGGGGGCAACATATTAGAAATTAGGATAAAAAGACTAACTTTCTTTTAAATACCCCTAACCATTTTGCATCTTAACCATCCTAAAAATACTACACAGTGTCTCTGAGAATTGAACTTGGAGGGCAGTTCTTATAACCAGCATGCAATTCAATGTGGTCTTATTCTCCTCTGCCAAGAGGAACTAAGTCATGACTATTGTATAAAGAGTTCCAGTTTCCAAGCCATTTCATACGTATGGGCTAATCTGGATGCTCAGAACAGCCTGAGGAGACACGGACTATAACCTTAACTCAACTGAAACCTAATAAAACTAAGGTTCAGGCGGTGGTGAATAAAATCCTCAGGGTCACGTGGCCAGACAGAGCTCTGATGGATGATGGGAAAAGTTGTCAAGAACCCAGATGAGCTGAACATTCCTGGATCCCCAATGAGATTTAGTTGAATGATTCAGTGCCTTTGATACTGTCAGAGAGTGAGAGTACTTGCTGGCTGATTGTTAGCAGGGAAGAAGCTATTTAGATTATCATAGATGTTCAGGCCTGAAAGTGAAGGAATCAGATTGCCAGTTAATGTAATAACTTCATACTGAGATTCCCTAATGCTTTGGACTCCCTGTGTCCCAAGCTGACGGCTCTATCGCCACAGAGACATGGGCAGGTGTGAGAATCACTGAAGTGACTTTGGGTCTGGATAATGACTCATAATGGCAGAGCAAGACTCCTGTGCTTATCAGCCAGGCGGGAGGAGGAGGAGGCTAAGGATTCTCAAGCCAGGAACTATGCGAAGTTGCCAGCAATAGACTCTACTGCTGAATTGCCTCCTGCACCTGTCATTTGAGTCTGCATTGACAAGAAGAGGAAGAACTGTTCTAAAAATTCCTCTAGTTGGTTGGTACAAGAAATACAAATAATGGCAGTGGATGTGGCAGCTGACATCAGTGACCTGACCGCCTGGCAGTGCCACTCTCCTGCTGGTGATTGAGGTTCATGCATAAAACTGTGTGCAGCCAGGGAAACCCATGCTTATCTCCTCTCCAAATATGTTGTCCTCTTGAAACTACTTGAAAAAACTCTTCCATTAAAAGCAATGGCAGCTGGATCCCTGCTTAGGATCCAAATATCTGAGTTCTGACCCTACTTCTATGCTAACTTGGGGATGTCCTTAAAGTCTGTCTGTCCTTTACTTGGTCCTTTACAATGCACAGGCGACTCCTCTTTGGGGAGAGGACACAGTGGTCATGGACTAAGGGTCACTTTGATGATCATTAAGTTAAACAAGAGATGGTTATCTGCATGCACCTGGAACACTGGGTGGCCATGAGCCCACCTCTGAGACTTGTCAGATAATAAGTAAGAAAAGCACCCCGCTGGTCAGTCCACTTCCCATCCCTCTATCCTGGGAACTTCTACTCCCTGCTCTGTCTCCTTAAATCACTCCCACCCCCAAAAGCTCTTTGCATCTTTTCAATTCCCTCTGAATTTAAAGCTTCCAACTCTTTACCTCTGATTTCAAATATTTCTTATACTTTTTGACTAGTTTTCTTTTATCTGTGACCGAAGCACATGAAATCATAGGAATTTACAAACTCTTTCTCCTTTCCCTTCTAAGGAGAGTGGGTCTCCCAAGAGATCTTTGTTTGGCCAAACTCGGGAGAACCTGGAGAGATGGGGGTGCACCATCAGCCGGGGCCTCAGAGAGGAGGATGCACAGGGGCAGAGAGGGAAGAGGAGGAGGAGGAGAGGCATGGATGGATGCTATGGGAGTAATAACTTGGGAAAAGACAAAAAAAACACTCTAAGAGGATTTTTATAAAATTTTACTTTAGGATGTGAGATGTTTTCTGGCATCCACCCATCAGAAGCCTTTAATAAGAATCTTCAACAGGTGTGTGTGTGTGTGTGTGTGTGTGTGTGTGTGTGTGTGTTTGATGTAACAATGTCCTCAGACTGACTTTAAGATGAAAACTTTCTGGATACATTCAAATTATACAGTGTTATGGAAATTCTCTTATATAACTTCTCAGGTGTACATGTCTGTGTCTCTCTCTAAATTATACACTTCTTAAAGATAATAATTTGAGGCTCTGCAATTATTCTCTGTATCTAGCATATTGCTTATCACTGTGTCTTACATATGAAAAATACTCATTAAATACTTTATTCTTTGATTGACAGGAAAGGCAAGAATTATTATAATTTGGCATGGCAAAGAACTTTACAATATGAGAGAATTGAGAACTTCAGCAAAAGAATACATTTTTCTTAGAATTTTTTAAAAGATACATAACTATGCTCATATTAACCTTGAAAGAAAGAGCTCAGTCTTCCGTGTTTGGCTAAGAGAATCACCAAGGCCTATAAGCCACCATGTGCAATTGGTGTCATTATTTTCCAGCCAAATTATTCTAGGAAATTTCCATCAAATTTTCCAGCAGAACAGCCTCTCAGAGGACCCTGCCTTCAGCTTTGGAAGTTTGTCTGGTAGGAAATGAACTGCAGGCTAGGAACTCTGAGCAGTGGAATGCTGGGAACCCTTTAACTACTGGCTTCAGGAAACAAACAAAGCCCAGACCTGTAGCGTGTGCCAATTTCCATGGTGTAAGTGCTCTCATCATGGTGGGTTGCAATCTACCAACGTGACATAACTGAATGTGGAATTGGGAAGAAATGTGCAGAAGCAGCTCTTCTGAGCCATACAGGCAACTCCAGAACACCACACTCTAAGGCTATCTGTGCCTGGTGGGCACCCGAAAGCAAGTCTGCAACCTGCAGAGGAAGGTGGGGGCACTAAGAATTATTTGAAAAGCATGACAGGAAGAAATGAATATATGGAATAAAAATAGACATATGTAACACCTTAATCAATAAAGAAAAATAAAAAAATAAAATCATTCATCCTCCCCGAAAAAAGAAAAAATAAGGCAACCAACCAGCTAATAAAATACACCCTCTTACAGGGTTACATTTGCAAAGACTTCTCAAATGTTTTCACCCACCAGGCTCATGTGAAACCAGGAGAGCCAGAACATCAGAATTGCAGACTGTTAAGACCTTAGAGGTCATTCAACTAGTCCTTCGAGGCATGAGATTTTATTCTGATAAACACAGAACAAAGAATGTTCCAGCCTTGAACTTAGGACAATCATCTGAGGATTTCTCCTCTGCTTGGCCCAAATCCTCCTGCCTATAATCACACTCGATTAGAGTCTCGTTTGTGACTTACTTAGATGCAATAACATACAGGGCCCTAGTGACCCACGGAACTGGGAACAAGCCTAAAACCACTGGAAGATTGTGGCAAGTCAATTTAGCGTGTGTAAAGCCACCTCTTCCTGGTATGTAAGTTGCAAGTTGTGTAAGTGTGTAAGCAGGTGCTGCCCCTCACCTGCTCTCCGTCCTCAATGCCTGGCTACTCCCTCCTACTCCCTGAGCCTAATACCTATACCTACCACAGGGAGCAGAGATGTGGATGGGGCTGGCTAAATGTTCCTATCCATTCTGATCAACCAAGCCTTTTCTAATTAATTAATGAAAACCTGGTGACGTGCACAAAAATAGTCTTTCCTTCTCAGGCAAAAGAGGTCATGGACTGAGCTGAGTGAGGGGGGAGTACATGCTCATTCTAATTCATATTTCCAATGATCTTGGTACACTTTCCCCAATGTCTGTGTTTGACTGAGAAATTGTTGGATTTTCAGATTTCAGTCTTTCAGAAGACAGATCCTGATGGAGCTCTGAGTGAACTATTAATGAGCATTAATAATAATGCCAAGGGATCACACAATGTATTTCTACAGTTTATATGCTTTCGTTTCAGTCAATTGAATAATATAAATAATGTTAATCTTGTGTCAGAAAAAAATGACCCAAAACATTCTGCCTTTGACATTGGAACAGATATTTTATAGAAGAGCTTAGTTGCCCTCTTTAATTATAACATTTTGACATTCAAAAACACATTTGTAAATAACAAATTTGGCTCTATATTTCATTTATATATCTAACTTTTTGACTGAATACATTTTTCAACCAAGAAAAACCATATCAACCAAATTTTAACGTTCTCCATACATACACATACATGCACACACACACGCACACACACAGCTCCCTTGTAAGTCTGACCATTAAAACTTCAAGGGAGTGTTTAGCTAAGATTTAATAAAATTTATGGAATTGAATAAAACTAAAGCCCCTGGACAACTAACCTAATAAAAGAGCAATATGCAAATTGACCCTCACTCTATTACACCTAAGCCACGTCCACCAGCCAATCAGAGAGACTGTATGCAACTTAACCCAGCCAAGATGGTGGCCGGCAGCCACAGAGATAGAGCAAACGGAGGTTTCTGTTGCACCAGGGATGGAGGAAACTGCCTGCCTAGGCTGGCTGGGCCTCTACTCAAGGCAACAAAGTTTCAATTATAGAAGATAAATAAACTCCAGAAACCTGATTCCAGCCAGCCTCGCTGGGACCTTGGGTCAATGGGAGCTGTGGGCAGCCTGAAAACGGCCCTCAGCCCCTCACCCAGGCTGGCCACACCCCAATGGGGTAAGGGTCCCCACTGGTGTTAAGCCAGCTGTGGTTGTTCACTTTTGTTTTTTCTTTTTTATCAATCATTGCTATATGCTTGGAGCATGTTATTACTTCGAAGTGTGAGTTTACTACACCTTCCTTTCCATTTGCAACAATAAAAATGAACATTCATTAAGTACTTATGTACAGGCATTTGGCTAAATATTTTCAGAACTTACTGCACTTAATTCTTAAAATACTTCCATGAGGCAGTTGCTATTCTGTATCTCCATGTTATAGAAGAAGGTATCAACATTCTCTAGAGTGTAAATAACCTGTTCTGTGACTGAAGTCTAGCAAGTAGCAAAATGAGATTAGAATCTAGGTATGTCTGACTCCAATACCAGAGCTCTTGACCTTAAATATGGTAAGGGTAAGAAAATGTCTCCTGTTACTGGCTTTATGGCCCTAGATAAGAACACATAGGAGGGTGTGGGCTAGGGCTCTGTAGAACTGGTTTCCAGCTACAATTATTTTACTAACTACCAGAATAACAATGGGAAACCACTGAAGCAACCTCGGTCTCAATTTGCTCCATAAAAAGGGGTATTAACAATTTATTTTTATCCCTGTTTCCTTATGAAGGTAAAAAAAATAATCAATCAAAAACATCATTTAAAAAATAAAACATGAACAAATACGTATTTTATACTGTTTTATCTTGATTTCAAGCTCCTTTTCTTGTACTGAAACCACAAGGTGTCCTAAGCAAAGCTTGTTTGTTTTCCCTAAGTATATTGCCTTACAGCTGCCCACACTAGAGCTCATTTGCTACTTCTCTACCCACACAAAGAACCTCATGAGATCTTACTACAGCTTATCCCTGTCAGTTTGGCATTTCACTTCCATCTTTAATTTTGTAGATCTCAGTAGGTAGGTACTCTCCAATCCATTTACTTATAAACTATTAAATAAACTCATAAAAATTTTCCATCTGGAGAAGCAACTTTTTTTTTTACCTTTTTTTTTTTCCTATGAAGCCAGTTCTTTATCAACAGCAAAACAAATACTGCTCCCGCCTCATCCCCTGACTGGTGGTGAATGTCTAGACTGTTCCACAATTTTCCATCAGCATTCCTTCTTTTATCAAGGGGGAAATATCATGTAGTGGAAAGAGCAGATGATGAGGCAAACCCTGTGTGGATGTCTGTGAGTAGCATGGCTGGGGCCATTACTTAGTGTCCTTAAGCTGCTATCAAAGGTAGCCTATTAATCCTAAACAGAGGATGCAATGATTTGATAACATCAAGTATACTAAATGCAAGTACAGTATCTGACACATAATAGGAATTCAGTAAGTGCAAATTATCTTTAGCAATATCTGAAGCCCAAAAGCATTTATTAGCAGCAATCGAATATATATTAAATTGACCATACTTCAGTGATGCAAATAACTTGCTTTTTCATTTTTTTATCCTCACCCAAGGACATGTTTATTGATTTTAGAGACGAGGAGGAGGGGGAGAGAAAGAAGGAGGGGAGAGAAATAGAGAAATATTGATGTGACAGAAAAACATCAATTGGTTGCCTCCTATATAGGATCCAACCTGCAACCCAGGTAATGTGCCCTGACCGGGAATTGAACCCGCAACTTTTTGGTCTACAGGACAACCGCTCTAACCAGCTGAGCCACCCGTCCAGGGTTGCTTTTTCATTTTTATTGCACTGTCAGGTTCAATAAAGCAGCGACATGCCATAATTTTCTATGTTGATGGATAATAATGACTTATTTCAAACTCCAGCAAGCATGTGGGCTTCATTTTAAAGCCACTCAGAAGTCTTTGCAAGAAAAGAAATGCAGGGTCTTGAGGAATGATGGTGAGTGTGAAGCCTGAAAACATGTTAATTCCAGCCCTGGGCCCATCAAAACCATCCTTTACAAACCAGGGACAAGCTGTGTGTGTGTGACACATTGCAAGGTGCTTCCCAGCCAAACGCAGTTCTATCACTGAGAAACCGATTACCTGCTCCACCCGAGAGTGACAAGTCATTGGAATGAGTTTCACATCCCTTTGCCACCATCTTTATAACCTGTGGCTCCGTGAGTACTAGACAGAGAGTTTCCTTCCATGTGAATCAAACTTTTAAGAAATCTCTGGCTTGAGGTTTCCTAGGATATACAGGTGCAGGTGTGTGTGTGTGTGCATGGGCAATTAATTAGGGGTAATAAAAGCATGAGGGAGGGAAGGGGGTGTGGAGGAGAGGGAGGGAGGGAGGAAGGGAGAGTGAGAGTGGGGGAGGGAGGGTAGAGAGGGGGAGCACGGAGTCTCATTGCTGTCTACTTTTACTTCCCCCTAAAGCAGTGTACTCATCCCCACATGCTACCTTGCTAACTGCATCTTTCCAGAAAGCTACAGTCAGGTTCAATAATGCAACAGCATTCTCTAACTTTCAATGTTGGTTGATAATGACGGTTCATTTCAAACTCCAACAAATACGTAACCTCTTTCTCCACATAAACAGTGGTCCCTTTCAAAACTACCTTGCTGACTGCATATTTCTACACATTTTCCGGACGGGGGTACAGATTCATGCTACTGTCATTGCATGCAGCAGAAAGCGGGAGGATTTCTCCCTGGGGGAGAGGTAACGCAACTGTAGCCTGCTCCTTCATAGCCCTGTTTGTTTGCACAGACTTCTCTCCAAGTCACTGAATCATATCTTCCCAGACACAAGACTGAAACCCTCTTTTCTTTTATCAGGAGATTGACATTCTAATCTAACATTTGATGATGTGCTCAAAGGGTACACTTAAAATATATGAAATAAAGTCCTTGAGAACTGGAGATAGTACAAGCCTCGAGCTAACGGTTTGGCTTCAACAAGAACCACAATAGCTTGCAGAGTAGAAACCCCAACTACAGCCCGGAATTGGAGTCCCTCTCCCACTTCTTTACGGTGAGTTCAGATATGTCCTGGTGCTGCCCCAGGGAAGAATCTGTAAGCAGTTGACTTCAAAATGATTTTATATTTTCAAAACTAGAAAAGTGTCCTCTGTGAAACAAATAACATTAAATTTTAAATATGATGACTTCCTATCCATGATAGCTGCCTTGCAGGCCGCTTGAGTTTAGCATAGTATGGAAAATTCCAGTAACTGCTTGAAAGACTAACACCTCTCTGTTCAGCACTTACTGTCACTTCTCAAATGTTTATGAAACCTTTGTCTTATCTCGCCATAGGGGATTTTCTCCAGTGAAATCACATTCGTGTTTCTGTTATCCAGAACAAGTGCACAGGTAGAACTGTTGTAAAACTATAATGAAAATGGTTTCTGCGTTGGTGTGCAGCATTGAAAAGTCTGCTCTCCAAGTAAAGACAATAAGAGAAAATCCATGGCTTCCCAGTGTATTACTGTCAGCGGAGCACCAGCAACTTTTGTTATGGGGACACACTAAAAGAAGTCTTCGCTAAAGTAAGTTTTTCCCACCCACAAACCCCTGGATGCTCCCCAGGAGTCATAACCCAGATATCATCACACCACTGTGGCTTTCCAGCCCCTCAGTATTCTATCAGATTAGGCTGAACTCCCTGTGGAGGGACAAGCCAAGAAACCCGTGAATCCCTTTAAGGCCCATCTTCTCATGCGCACTTTTCAATTGTCTTGCTAAACAGATGTAAGTTTCAGTTTCTTCCTCAACACACACACACACACTCATACTACACACACACTCACGCGCACGCACACACATACTCACACACACTCATACACACACACATACCAATATACAAAGCTGGCTTTACTGAAGGTTGGAGGATCATGGAAAAGGTCACACATTCAGAGTATTTCAAAGGACATTGCATCTCATAGTACATATTTCTGTCCTTAGTATTCTTTCGGTTGTCCTTCTTTTCCCCTCGCCTGTGAAGGAGTTTTCACTGCCCTTTCCCCAGGTAGCACCAGCCCCCTCTCCTCCTTCCAGCCCTGCCCTCCCTGGGCACCATGGAATTCTCCCAGCTCTTCTGCAGGTTCACTGAGCAGTCTGGCCTCTCCAGTTCTGCTCCCAAATGCATGGTGTGCCAGGCAGACAGCAGCAGCGCTGCGTCGCAGAGACCCTCTCCTTAGAAAGGCATGTGGCTATACACATCCATCTCCCACTACACAGTATATGTTTTCCCTACATTTTGGTTTTTCAAATCTTTTTTTTTGCATTCTACATCTTTTGCACTTTCTGTCAGAGATTATCCAATACTTTTGCAGTTTATAAGGCTTCAGCCTCACATTTTACTGATATAACAAATAAACTTATTTGCTCACCAAGTGGAAATTTTAGAGAGGGCTATGTTCTCTCTCGTAAGTTGAGTGACAGTTAACTTGTCAGCAGTAAGACTGATAATAATTTCTTTTCTTCATCGGTCTTGATTGTGTTGTCATGAAGCTTTCTTAAGTCTGGATGAGTAAATGCAGACTCATGTGGCTGTGAGAAGCTTAGAAAAACAGCTCCTCTGGTATTTCAGGGGCAAAGAACTGCCATTAATCAATGCCTCACTCCATGCTAGGTATTTACATCATCATAGCATTAAAGCCAGTAGGTAGCTGGTTTTGAGAAGTGTTCTAAATATATGTGTTTAATAACTATTTTAGGACATACTAGTGGCATCATTTTTAGTATCAAGTAGTTTTTTTTAAAAATAAATTAAATGCCCCCACTTTAATGGCTATTTTTTCTTTCATGCTGAAATTCATCTTTTGTGCCACTTCAAGTATCAAAATCAAATGTTAACGTCAAACACTGTTAATTGGGGGGGGGGGAATCCAAATGACCAAAACCCAGTGTGCCCTTAGCAACATTTTCAAATTAATATGCATTTTGTTACTCACAATGTTCGTTGTGTTAGGACCCAGGCTTTGTAGATTGGATTGTTAAGAGAGGCCTCTCTGAGGAGGTGGCAGCTGAGCTGAGACATGGGGAAGCTCTCCTGGGAAGATCAGAGGGACAGCAAGTATAAAGGTCATGCGGTGCAAATGGGCCTGGGATGTTCAAAGCAGAGAAAGACCAGTGCGGCTGGATATAATGAGCAAGGGTCAGTGTTTAAGAGGCTCTTGGGGACCCGACACCACAGGCTTTGAAGCCAAGGTAAGCAGCCTGGCCTTGATTGTAAATGCAATCGTGGAGGGATGTGAGCAGGGAAATGGCATTGATCTGATTTCACCTTTTACGGGGTTTCCTCCGCTGGGATGAAGAGAAAGATGGAAGGGGCAGAGACAGGAGGCTACTGCCCGAAGCCAGGGGAGAAATGTCAGGGCATGGCTTAGAGCAGGAGCAGCCCAGGAGAGAAGAGGGCAGAATGGGGACATATACCATACATATATGTACCACACGAACCCAGCACCAGACACGTACCAAAATGATACAACATGCATGGCAATAGCCAGGATCCATTTGATGTTTTGGGTTACATGTATGTAAACACAGGTCCCTTTCAATAACATCAGGTCCCTCTTGAGAACCAGTGTTTTAAAATAATGCAGTGTCAGGTGGGGATCACTTCGTAATTTATATAACCTTCTAACCCCCCCCCTTTGCTGTATACCTGAAACTGATCTAATATTGAATATCACCTGTAATTAAAAACTATATATATATATATATATATATATATATATATATATATATATATATTCACAGTAGGCAGTGTGGGTGGCACGTTTCCTCCTTTACTTCATTAAGTGAACTTTCTGAAGTATCACAGAAACTATTTTCAGCTGCAGACTACTGGAGGTGATGCTTTTTCCATCAGTGCCTGATGAGGCTTAATTAGTTAATGCTTACAGGAGGGTGAAAATAAAAGATAAAAAATGCTCAAATGTCAGCTATGACTCTGTATAATTGTGTTGTAAGCATTTAGCTCAGAAGCTTGCTGAGAAATCCTCTTTCAACTGACAGCTATTCTCCAGGGGTGGAAAGAAGGCAGAAGCAGCCTTTTCTAACTGCAATCAAAAGTCCATCTATCACTTCACACATCTTCCAGAAAGGATATAGGAACCAAGTCCTACAGAGAGGCCCGTTGTAATCTTCTAGAAAGTGACACAAGAGGGTGGTGGTGATGAGAAGAGTATACACTCAAGAAAATACGCTATTTGACATCATTAGGGAATTAACCTTTCCAGATAACTGTCTACCTGGAAGCATCAAATCATTTTTCTTTAATTTTGATGGCTCTCTCTCTTTCATAAATGCTGAGCACTCCTCCATACATTAGGTATGACAATCTTTTCCCACACTCGGTGAGTAACATATAAATGAGCGATACCTCCAGCAGCCATCACATCCCTGAGCATCTGGTTACCACTAAATGGTACCTGTGTGTGTATGTGTGTCTTTATTTTTCTTCCTGACAGTCAAGGCATTCATTATCACATATGCAACTGTCATTATTCTTGCTCCAACAATTCGTCATTTGTTATTTTTAATCTACTTCAGGCTGGATAGTCAGCTAACGAAGATCGGAGCATTGTACGTGGGATAGAGAGTGAGGGGGGTTCTTGGTGAGGGAATGAGGCAGCTCTGTGGTGAGTTAACGTGCTGTGACTTTTATGACCTCTAGCAGGACCATGTAGATGATGTGAGAACATGAGCATTACTTTATAAATAAAAAGGAAAACTAAGAAGGGATATATCTTTACCACCCACTCTCACTGTATTAGTGTCCTTATTGCTGCTGAAATTCATTGGCTTAGAACAATGTACATTTATTATCCTACAGTTCTGGAAACCGGAAGTGCAAAACCAGCCAGGCTGGTCCCTTCTGGAGGCTGCAGAGGAGGGTCCGTGGCCTTGCCTTTTATGGCTTCTGGAAGTTTCTGCTTTCCTTGGCTCAGAACTTTCTTCCGCCCTTAAAGTCAGCAGCAAAGCATCTTCGAATATCTCTCCGACATCCACACTCTGCTTTTGTCATCACCTCTCTTTCCCTGACCTTTTCAAGGACCCTTGTGATGACATTGAGCCCATGGAGATAATCCAGAATAGCCTCCCCATCACAATGTCCTTAATTTAACCACATCTGCTTTGCAAGGTAACATGATCACAGGTTCTGAAAGGGAGTAGGATAAAACATCTTGGGGACGCATTGTTCGGCTCACCACACTTGCCAAATGTGATTCTCTCTAGTTTTGCATGGAAACAGGTAAATATATATATATATATATATATATATATATATATATATATATATATAAAACAAAAATAATAAAAAATGCAATTGGAGATTTCCATTAGGACCATGAAATAAACAGGGCTGAGGTTGCTGCGCAGTTGAACTTCAGGGAGAACCTGGAAGGCTGGGCGGTTACTCAGTTCTGAAAGGTCAGCAGGCAGCCATGTGAAGCGCTAGGTAGACTTTCCTAGGCAGAGAGAACAAATGCAAAGATCCTGAGATAGAAAGGAGCCCAGCACATTAAAATAATGATTAAAAGGTCAGTTTGGCTGGAGGATAGAGAGTAATGGGGTAAGGACCTGTTGGTTTCATTTTTATTTTAAAATAAATAGCAAGTCATTAAAGCGTCAGGCAGATGAATGATATGAAGAAACTGACATTTTCCTATGACCACATTGCCTGCTTGTGGATATTAGATGGACAAGAGCAAGAGTGGAAGCAGGAAGAACACTTAGGTAACCAGCATAGACACCCCACTTCCAGCAAGGCCACTGTTGGTGCCCATGGAGATGAACTGCAGGAAACATGGCCAGATCCTGTTCTCAAGGTAGAATTGACAGGAGATGCTCATGGGTTAGATGTGGTGGATAGGAACTCTGCAGCTCAGAATGATTGCTGCTTCTTTTTGGCTTATAAACTGAATGGATAATAGTGCCCTTTTTATCAAGAAGAGGCCTAGCAAAGGGAAAACAGGTTTGTGGGAGAAAGTTAAGAATTCTCTTTTGGATGTTTATTAGTAAGAAGCCTGTTAGACACACAAGTAGGCTGTTGGACATAGTCTTTAGCACAGGAGGAACCAAAGACAAAACTGTATGTGCTGTAGCATTATCTTGTGTTTGAGTTCCTCCTTCCAGGCACCACTCTGTTCGTAGGCATTTCTAACAAACATATCCCACTTCTCAGCGTGACTCAGGTTGCTCCTTGATGAGGAAATAGCCCTGGGTGGTAAGAATCTATCTAGTTTTGGAAACTCACAGTCTGTAAGTCACTAGAGCAAATGAATACCCCAAACCACCATTGGGTACCTATGTATATAGTACTTAGAGTGTAACTCAAAGAAACTACCAAGTGTTGAATGGTTTCCTTTCATTTCTTTATTTTCTACTAAAGGCCTGGTGCATGAAAATTCATGCACTGGAAAGAGGGTCCCTCAGCCTGGGCTTCTCACAGACCAGGAGCCCTCAGGGGCAGGAGGCGACCTGGCAATCAGGGGAAGGCAACACCCCCATCACACCTCTGTTGATGCCACTGCTGGCAGTGCAAGCCTCAGCTGGCCCTAGTTACTCGAGCCTTGGGCAGCCTCCATCCGAGGCTTGCCTGTGCCTTGGGCAAGCCTTGGGTGGCCAGGAGGCTGAGAGTGGGTCCAACCACACTGTGCACCTGCCGCCCCTGGTGGGGCTGAAAGGACTGAGGGACTCCAGGGGGGCTGAGGGGACTGGACACTGCCATCTTGTGGCTATGAGTGCTGCCATCTGTCTGATGTGTGACAGTCAATTTGCATATTCTGTCTTTATTAGATAGGATTAGGAAGAGAATGGGATTAGCAAGCATGAGTCTAATTTTCCTTTAGGGGGGGAAAAAAGCTACTTACCTGTTGCTAGGCCAGTGCTTCTCACCCCAGACATTCTATGGACCACAGGTCATATTGAAATGCAGTTCTGGTTGAGTCAGTTTGGGGCAGTGCTGGAGATGCTGCATTAGTAACAAGCTCCCTAGCATTCCTGAAGCAGCAGCTGGCTCTCAGATCACACTGTGAAGAGCAGGGGAATACAGGCAACTTATGTCCTGCTGTCTAGCCAGGCAAACTTTCATGAAATGGACAAGAGTAATTGGGCAGGGCTATCACAACCAAGTGTGACCATAGAGGCCGCTGTCTCCTGTGGCTTTCTACAGCATTAATTTTTATTTTATCATTTGACACCCACTATTTATTGCCTTATGTTGTTAGTTACTATGTCATGTTATCTGTCTTATTTTCCAAGCAAAACTAGAAGTGCCTAGAGATGGAGAACACAGCTGTATAACATTTTGTATAATAGCCCCAATACTCAATTTCCATTTGTTGACTGACTAAGGAATTTTCCTAGTAGGAACTATGGGCCCATCAGCATTAGTTAGACTCATACAGGGATGGCAATATATATAGCCTTTGCCGTGAAGTTTAACATTAAAATCAGACAGATTTACAGTTACGCCCACATGCAACACAGAGTGGACATGTCTGTGTTAATAATCTGGGTTAACTGCATAACAGGACCCTCCTGAAAGCTGGATAATTGAATAAAGAAGTATTTCAAAGCACCTGAATATCTAACTGCTTCTCATTTACAAAAGGATTACATAAAACTGTACATCCTTATTAAAAACAAATTAAACAATAATCATGAATATTACCCCAAATAATAAAGTAACAGCAAGTAGCTGCTTGAAGTGAATTATCAGGAATGTCTCATGATTGCTTTTTAATTAATTGCTCTATAATCTGAAAGCTTCTCTGCCTCTCAGTCAGGGCAGCATCGTATTATGTTTCCTGCCCCGGCACTCGCTGACAGCTGAAGTTTGTTCGCTTTAGCATGGCAGTGAGGGGAACATCGTTATGTAGGAAAACAAGCTGTCACCTGGCCTTCAGCACCGAACCATGGACTGAAGTTAGGATGATCACTGCCTGAATGGCCGCCATCTCTCGGGGGCCATCCCTCTTCTGTGCTCACAGGGAAGAGAGTTCAGAGCGTAGAAGCCGGCCAAGGCCACTCTAGAACGCTGGAGACGGCCAGCTCTCACCACTGCCCTGCAGAGGTGCTGCTCAAAGCGGTGGCCCCATCCCAGGAACAGCTGGGAGGAAGTGTAACCACAGCTGACTTTTCATTTTTCAGAAGTGCCCACTAGGCAGTCATTTTTAATAAACACTTTTAAAGCATCTCTTCTTGGTTAAGTGCTGTGGTTGGCTCTAGGCAAAGATACAGGGACAGGACCCCTCTTTTCGGGAGTTCACACTCCACAAAAACGTAGCTCTGAAAGGGTTGGGCCTCCACCTGGCTTGTTCACACTGTACCCTCCAATCCAGGTGTGTGCTTGGCTTACAATAGGACTTCAAAAATATTTATTACATGAACGGATGGAAGAATGGGTTCAGTGGGGAGCACAGATACATAAGGGATTAACTTCTGTTTAATAGAGTACTTTATATTACATACAGCAAAGCTACAATGTACAGAGCTCTCGCTAAGCCATGTGCCAGGCCATGTCCTATGAGCTCTGCGCATTAACCATTTTAATCCTTACAGTCACCTCTGAGTAGCTGTTAGGCATCGCGGCATTGCATGTGTGAGGAGACCGTGTGAAGAGGGTTGCACATTGTGCCAGAGCTCACACAGTGTTAGTGTTAAAGTGAGAACTCAGACAGGCCTGCTGACCCTAGACCTCTTCACCACAGCATTACACTGCTCTCTCCTCCAGCTTCCAAAATACCCAGGAGTTTCCAAATTGTGGGTCCAAATATAAAAAGGAAAAAGATAGTGTTGCTAAGTGATTAGAGCATCAGCCCACACACCTCCCGGTCAAGGGCATGTACCTGGGTTGTAGTTTGATCCCTGGCCAGTGGTAGTGCATTTGGGAGGCAACTGACTGACTGATTGATGTGTCTCTCACATCCATGTTTCTCCCTCCCTCTCTCTCTCTCTCTCTCTCTCTCTCTCTCTCTCTCTCTCTCTCTCCTCTTCTCCCTCCACTCTCTAAAAATCAATGGGGAAAAAAGAATCTCCTATTGAAAGCAAAGTTAGAAAATGGTGGGAAAAAACATAAATATTTTTAAAGTGCCATTTCTCAGTGCAATAACTTCCAAATATTGCAACACACAATTCAATAGTAAGTGACAAAGGAAGCAAGCATGCATACCATAACTATTTGAAACAAACTATAGACTTTACATTCTGAGGACTTACTCTTCAGATTACTAACCCACCACTTAGCTTGGGAGGTGATCATAGAGCTACAGGTGTGTTGGGGAAGGGCTGTGTGGAGAGCACAACTTGGTGACACTGAACAGTCAGAGGCCCACAGAGTGCTAAGCACTGAGAGGGCAGGGCGCCTAGAGCTTACACAGAAGATGGCACAACATCCAAAATGAATTTCAACTCTCTTAAAATTTTGCTAAGGACTAATCACCATATTTTTTGAATCCCTTTTCCCTACACTTCTAAACACATGCTAAGCCATTTCCCACATTCTGTTCCACAACACAGATTCCCTTCCTGAAGTAGAACAATAAACAGTGAGAAGTGAGTCTCAACACTGTGTAATAGACCCGGACCACCTGTGCCAGGGAGCAGGAAAATAACTTAATAAAAACAGTTTAGAGCATTGGTTTTCAAAGCTCTTCCCAGGGGTCTGCCAAAGTTTTCTGTGAAAGGTGAGAGAGTAAATATTTTCAGCTTTATGGGCCAACAGGCAAGATTGAGGATATTTTGTGGGTATTTATATAACAAGAGAGGAAATCAAAATTCCACAGTCATACTGGTGAAATGCAAACTATCCTATATAATAAAAGGCTAATATGCAAACTGACCAAATGGTGGAATGACTGTTTGCTATGATGCGCACTGACCACCAGGGGGACAGACACTCAATGTAGGAGCTGCCTCCTGGTGGTCAGTGTGCTCCCACAAGGGGAGCACCACTCAGCCAGAAGCTGGGCTCATGGCTGGCAAGCACAGGGACAGTGGCAGGAGCCTCTCCCACCTCCACATCCATGCTAAGGATGTCTGTCTATGGGCTTAGGCCTGCTCCCTAAGTCATCAGTCAGACATCCTCCAAGGGCTCTTGGACTGAGAGAGGGCACAGGCCAGGCTGAGGGACCCTCCTCCCTTCAGTGCACAAATTTTGTGCACTGAGCCTCTAGTAAAAGCATACTTTTCTTTAATACAGACGTGCTGATAAGAAGAATGTAATTTTTTTGCTAGGGACAACATTTTACTTCATTGCAGCTTAGTGTTTCCTTCCATGGAATCAATTGCAAAGGTTCTTCTGTTTAGACTAATATTAGCTTTAGGCCTTACAAAAACAGGTGGCCACACAGATGTGGCCCTCTGGCTGGACCTGGGAACTTATTAGAAATGCAAATTATAAGGCTCCACTTCAGACCTACTGAGTTAGAAAATCTGGAGGTGGGGTCAATAGCCTGTGAGTTAGCAAGCCCTTTAGGTAATTGTGATGCACCTCACATTAGGCAAGAATTAGCCCGCCCACAGTGTTATTGTCATTTCTCAATCCTGGTCTTCAACCTTACTTTCCCACTGCCATTATTTTAATCAGTTTGGGCCTATATTTAAAATAACCTTTTAGGTATTAACTTGTTTAAGAAGCATGGCACATATGTCAGCTCCCAGATTTCTATGCTTAGAGACTCCAAGTCAGTGAGGAGAAAACATTTACACTAACGCCAGAAGGATAAACTCTCAGACACTCTGTTCTCAGTCAGGAGCTCTAGAGATTGGAAATGAAAGTTGTGACTTTTCACCTTTTCAATTGCTATCTCAGAGCCACCTCTGCCCAATGAAAACTAAATGGAGATATAATACAGGTGCTGCTTCTTGATTGAATTGGTGGTCTTGGTGCTGTAATCATTTCATACAATGGGTAAATAATATTTTTGTAACAAACTTAGAGGGAAGAAATATAGACTGTCCGGACCTGGGGTTATTTCTCACTCTGATTATAATCTTTTTCTTTCTAAAATACTACCTCAATTTCTCCATGTGTACAATGGAAATAATAAATCAAACCCACTGACAGGATTGTCTTGAAAATAAACTTAGTTTTGTGAAGTTTGTCTGCGGTAGATAAATGCTGAGAATTATTATTAGGTATTATTGTCCTAATAAACTGACAAGGTGATGTTTACACTGACAAAAAGAGTATAGAGAACTCATTATTCATGCAATCTCTCTCCTGTGGCTCAACAGAGGGCTTCATTGTCATCTGGCACCTTTTAGGCATACTAAATTCTTTTTGATAAAATTCAAATAGATATTTAGGTCCAGGATGCCTCTGCAAACTTTTTAAATAAATTCTCCAGCAGCCCAACCCCATCTGGACCCACCATTTGAAATTCAGATCAGTTGAGTTGCGTTAGGGGTTAGACCTCAAAAGAAGAAGGGGAAGGGGTGTTGTCTCCAGGAGGACCCTGGTAAACCTTTAGGAGCACTGGTTCCAGAGGTTTTTTCTTAATGTCAGTTAATTAATCAAATTAGCCGGAGGACACCTGGGAAGTCATAAAGAGCCACACCCAAGTGAACAAAAGGTAGGATTTAACCTTTCCTGTTTCAGAGTTACAGGATAAATCCCGGAAGGCTGTAGATGTGAGAGAGCCCTGAGATCTTCTACTTTTAAATTTTCGCCTAAGACAAGCCAGGAACTCAATGTACTCTGCCCTGAATCTTATGCAGCCTTAGCTTCAGTGCGATGGATGCAAGGGAAGGACACAGACACCCAAGTAAGCACGCAATGTTGGTGGACTGAGTGAAAGCACTTTTAAAGGAGATCCAAGGGAGGAGGTGAAGACTTTAGGAAATGTATCCTGAGGCAAATATTCAGCTATGCATTGACTTTAAAAACCAAAGTCATAAGAAGACAGCTTGTTTTCATTTGCATTAGAGCACAGAAGGAAACTACAGGAAAAAGCACTGATGATGGAAGAAAGCATATCTTGTAAAAAAAAAAAAAAAAGAACTCCATAGAAGAGGACCATAAAACACTTTTTAAAAATATACAGATACAATCTATGTGGGGATGAATCCGTAACTGTCTCATAAACATTTCCCTTAATAGATGACACTGTTGAGTATTTCTAATCCCCACTTCCAGTTGTGCTTGGTATTTGGATTGTTTGTAGAATGTTGTGTATTTTTTATCTTTTATTCTTTTACTAGGGGCCCGGTGCATGAAATTCGTGCACGGGGGGGGGGGGGGGGGGGGGGGGGGGGGGGGGGGG